>KI919395.1:0-27394 GCA_000473525.2 Anopheles melas | reverse complement strand
TTTCCAATAAACGCATACTTACTGGAACGTCTGCGATCAGTTTTGCAGTCTTGTGTATGAAACTTGAGCTAATGAGGAGATTTTTTCTCTAAGCCACACTTTCCGAGGAAGATAACACAATCTACAAACCAAACATTTTCGTAGGAAAACAGCAAATCTCCTTCCCTGGAAAGTTTTGCCCTTGCCGGGTAGTCTTGACCGATGTTTGCTCATGCTTAATGGTCAACCGGTAGCCCAAACCGGCCCACCACCCGCTGCAGTGGTATAGTAAACAGGGTACCCCTCGGCCGTGCTGTTCCGTGCTAGACCCTCACAGTGTGCTGTATTTGGAAAGAGAGAAAACCCTCGAGCCATGAACACGAACCGCAAATATATGTGTGTTTGTGCGTCTAAAAGTTTCAACGATTCAATTTTCCTGCCCACCACAACCGGTCGCATCTGATGAGCTTCGTCGAGAGCGATCGAAGTTCTCAACGCATCGTACGACACCGATGCGAGCCAAGTTCGTTAGCGAAGCCTTGCCGCTCAAGAAGCGTCTGGAAAGTCTGTAGAACGCAGAACGTGACTGCCGGCTCGGTCCTAGGGTGCTGGTCAATATGGTGTGCCTAAGGGCGCGGTATGGAAAGCTGAACCGAAAAGAAAACATCCTCGAAAAGTCAAAGGCAAGCGTCAAAACGTCACGGCACGAAACAGATCAGGAAAACTTCCAAGACGGCGGTGGCAAGGGGATGGATTTTCCTTTTTCCAAAGGATGAGTTTTCCATCAGAATGTATTAGTGGTTGAATCCATCACCAGTGCCACGTGTTTGGAGCTGGCGTGTGTTTATAAATAATTGTTTATGGTCGAGTGGAACAGCACCGCACGTAAAGAAATCAACCATTAATATGAAACGTTCGATTGTTTGCGTCACAAATCGTTTAAATAATAATTAAATATTTTTTCAATAAATTCATAACCGGCAAAGCAAGCTCCCGCCAAAAACCCGAGAGTGACCTTTCCCAGAAAAAGTTTCGTGTCGCTAAACGCCTCCATGCTAAACGTTCTCGAATGTTCTCGGTCCAGCGCCAACTTCAAACATGGTCACATCGTTATCAAAATTAACATTTTCCCGTCGTACCAACCGGAAAATCATACCAAGCAGCAAAGCAAGATTGATGGTTGCTTTTTGTAGAACCCAAATATCTAACACGGTCGTCCATCTGTCGTGCTAATTTACGCGTTCGACGCTAAACTGACGCTGTGTCGATCGCACCGAAAAGCACAAACACTGGCCAGCATTTATCACACCGCCAGAACGAACCGAAATGCGAAACGCTTCATTCTGCGGTCGAATTTGTTTCATATGCAAATTTTCGTCCCGTCCACGAATCACTTTCCCGGTTGCGATCACTAACGATCGGTGGCAAAGCGGTTGGTTGCGATCGAGATCTAATTTGCATTGGCTGTCGATCGATCTTCATCGGCTCACATAAAACCGTGACAACCAAAGCAGGAAAAAACATGCCGTTGTAGAATGTGCTGTTCTTCGTTTTTAGCAGTGCGAAAATACTAACAGGTGCTTTGCAATCGCCAATTCAATCGTACAGCACGAGAGCAAATCGATTTCTAGCTCCCTATCTGGAGCCTCGAAAATGTCAAACCGCGCTAGAAGTGGGAGTGTTCGTTCTATCAATGAAAACGCTTGCAAATGCTAATTTTATGATTTGTTGTAGTCCCAATCGGTCTGCGGTGTGGTTGGTTTTATTCTCCTCTTCCTGCCTGGATGAACCAATTTACTCATGCACAGCAGCATAGCATTGGAATTCACCAACCGGCTCGCGGCTGGTGAGTCAGCCTCCGCGTGCGGGAGATTTGTCTGATCACCTCTCGCCAAAAAAGGATCATGAGGGAGGTGGGAGACCTGGACGGGAATTTAACAGTACGCTGTATTTGGATAGACTGGTTCGCGGGAAGTTACGGGTTCCAGCAGATGGGCCGGTGAGCTGGATTGAATGGTACAGGGGTGGGTATGGTTCGGAAAACACGCCACCCCTGGGCTGGGATGACAAATGTTTCAAAGTTTGGTGAAATTTATGAATTCCCCGCTGGAGGTGTGCGTTTGCTAGGGTAAAACCGCGCCGTTTCATCGTGCGATGGTGAAATAGGTGTTCTACAAATGTCTACAAATGTCGCCATTCGTTGTAATCGAACCGTTGGGCATTCGACAAATATGTAATGCATTAGCGTATCTGCAGCGGCGAAACATGTGCATTTGAATTAAGGAAATATTGTACGATTTGCTGTATGATTGACCCAACGGTTGAGGAACGTTTTATTCCCGGAAAACTGCTTGTTGGTATTTATGCTAGTAGTAATGAGTTTTAGTTCTAGATTTTTTGTATTGGTTTTCTTCTCTTGTTTTTATAAAACTCAGTTCTATCAGTATTTTTATAGAAGTATTTCTTATTATTTTAAAGACTTCATAAGGATTCCGACCTCTGTCTATAAAGTCAAAGTTATCATATAATTCATAGATACTCGGTTACAGATGTCTTCGGTCCTCTTACTCCTCTACCTATTCAGAACTCTGACGAGATCACAACTTCTCATTTCTGGTGCCAGTCTGACTGGTCGAACCAGACTCGTACTATGTGTTGATGTAAATTATAGCTTTAGCAGGCAGCGCTGTGCATAATCGAATAAGCGTAAACAACCGACTCAAAATCGCAAGAACGGTTTATGACCTTGTCAGCTTGTCAATTTGATATAGTAACAGAACATTGAACAGGATGTTTGTGAATGTTGAATGTGATGTTTGTGAATATCAATTTTATTTTTAACAGTACCTAACTATCATCTTTATTGGCAATCATTTGTCATCATCTGCAAAATCTGTTTTATTCTTTCGCAACAACAAAATGCACTCACGCAGTGGATTTCAATCGTCGGGAAGTGATAAAACGACAATAAAACTGCAAATGCCAATGCAACAGACCGTAACTTTAAAGCTTTCAGAACCATTTCGCAACATTGTTTCGATGCTTTGGTGACGTAATGCTAGGATAAAACAAAATGCCAAAAACACATTTTGTATTTCTAATTTATAGCACTAATACAATTTGATAAAAAGCTCAATCTTCACCACTTGATAACATTGTTCATTTTTCCGATACCGTTCGTCCCTGGTTTTTGAGCTATTCTTCACATTACCATGGCAGCTTTCGAGCACGGTCTGACGAATCATCGTTCGAACCAATTTATAACACATAATCGTTCGGTCCAGCGATCCAAGAATGGTACGATAAAAATAAAACCCAAACCGTCACAAGCTGCTTCTCGAACAATCCTAACACTAATGGCTCTTTGGTCGGGCGCGCGTGGTACTGTTGCTGACCGCAAAAGCATGGCCCGGGTCAGCTGATACCCGTTGCCATAAACAAAACAGCTCAAGCAACAAGGGCGAAGCTTTCGCAGTATCGATATATTTTTGCATTTCATAAAAAA
Organism: Anopheles melas; assembly: GCA_000473525.2. NCBI lineage: Eukaryota > Metazoa > Arthropoda > Insecta > Diptera > Culicidae > Anopheles > Anopheles melas. The sequence goes on along the minus strand of KI919395.1, from coordinate 23,910 downwards.
ACAACACTACCCACCGAAAGTGTATAATTTTTCATTTCAAACATTTACATGACACACGACGATACCACCAGAGAGATCAGTCCCGGTGACAAGCTATCAAGTGACCAGCTTCGGTCGTAATCGTACGCAAAAAAGCGATCATTTAAATACGACCAAAATGCCATCTATCTTGCCACTGTCAGATTACGCAGCAAAACTCCACGGGCAAAAACTAGTAACGAGCGCGAGTCTCTTATTCGTTACACATCTCTTTTTCACATTTTTTATTCGGTTTTGTCGTCAGCGTCGTCAGCCAGTCTGGTGAAATTCAAAACTCACCCAACCTCACCGTTGGGTGCTTCCGAGCAATCCTGTGGTCACTGTCACACCCCTTGCTGAGTGTCAGAAAGGTGTCTACATGGAAGGGGTTTTTTTTGTTGCTGCCACTATTGCTTCCCGGTTTGATGCTATACATGTTATTGCAGGCACAAAAGAAGAGCTTGTTGCGAAGTGGTTTGTTGAGGAAAGAATCGAATCGACACACACCCGTTGATTGTGTCTTTTTCATCTCAAAGTTCCTACCATACCCGCCGCTCCGAACAGTCAGATCTTCGAGCATTGACACTTTCTTTACGCCAACGCGTTTGCATACACTTTATTCCACCCAAGGGAAGGGGAAAATGTCAACTCACGACCGATACATATCATTCCCCCCCCTCCCCCTTCGCTCTCTGGTGCAGCTTGCCAACCAAATGCGACCCAGAAGTTAACCCAGCGGTTCACTTTAGAGCCGGTGATGATTCACGCGAAAACGGGTTTGCAGATGGCTTCCCGGGTTTCGTTCCGAGCACTTGGAGACAGTGCACGCACCAACACGATGATGGACGACGACAGGCCGTCTACCAAAAATGGGTGTTACCGATCAGATGGCCACGTTGGTGCCAACTCCCCCCCCCCCCCTCCTTGGCGAAGGCAGCAAAGAAAGAAAGAAGTCAAAGCTAACCGGTACTTGATCCGTAAGTTACCCGTTGGCACCCGGGTGTCTAGTGCTGTGTCGTCTAGTGTCGTCCAACCTTGAAGTGTGTCTTTGGTGGAATCGGTTTTTGAAGTACAATATAAGTTCAGTTCAGGGGTGGTATTACTTCGCATGATTTGCCAACATGGGTCGGAAGCAATAGATAGCACGATAACCTACTTTTCGGTGAGCTGTGATAAAGTATCTGACGAAGAGGTTGCTATTTTTGGAGAAAATATTTGAGTGTTACAATTTCTCCACTTCGCGGACAGGTGATCAACGTACCGCATTCACTCTGTCATCCATCAACGGTTCGCTCGCCGTGGCTGAAGAACTGATGGATCTAATTCTAGGATTAATTCATCAATGTCACACCCGGACAAACTTCTATCAAGCATCCCAGCGAGCGTTTGTGTGTCTGTTGCCATTTTTGGCAGAGACAATAAATTGAGACTGTTCGAGTTTTGCTCTCCAGCAAGCAGGAATGGGTTGTAAGAATAGTTTGGTCCGTGTCTTATACAGAACTGAAATGTTAAGAGCTAATTACCGCTAGACAGGTAGCAATAAATAAACTTGCTCCTGCCAATGCTGGCGTAGTCATACAGTAACGTTTAGTTGTTTCATTTCCATGGATGTATTTTACCATCTACCTGATGTTTGGCTCCACTTGGTGTATGGATATTCGCTCAAAACGCAACAAACATCTCCATTAGGTATCCCACGAGACATTGGTAACAAAAAGGTCTACCTAGTACTGCCATGCAGCACCTAGTTAGTCGTCCGCTTGTGGTTCCTGGAATGCCCGGAAAGATGTGTCTTTCCATTTTGCGGGCATTTAACATTCCAGTGCGGTAGCTAAACTTTCCGGAAGCACAAGGACACTCGCAAGGCACTCCCATTATAGGACGCAACGCTCCATTTGTGTCCGTACCGGGAATTGAACATTTTCCAAACGGACAACGGACCACTGTGCAACCGGTTCGGCATCGTCCACGAACGGCTGTCCTTGGGCGCAGAAGGCAAAAAACTGCAAACCCAAAAAACCGGCAGGCTCACACACGTAGTGGGTTGGAGATCGATTCCAGCAATTTTGCAACCAATTGCATACCAGCGTGACGTGTTGCCGCTTCGAACGCAACGGGAAAAGGATGTTAAAGTACGCTGGAATACTTTTTTTTTAATTTCCCATTTGCTATCGATTTCCATTACTACACAACACTGGAAGCGATATCCCTTCGCAAAGCGGCCGGAAGGTGTACGTCTGATTGAAGTGACTTCCAGCTGCACCGGCCAAGCTCTCTGAATTTGCTTGTACCGAAAACCCAAACTGTCGTTGAATCGATTCGACTGGTTGGCAAGCAATTGCCATGGATAGTGTTACAGCATTGAAGCTGTTCGGAGCGGAGCGATGAAGCTTGTTATTGATTGCGAGCAAAAACTGAAAACCGAACCGGACGAAACAACAACACAGTCAATCAATGTGAGACGGCAGAAAAACCAAACATTGGATGGCACGAAAAAAAATATTCCGAAACGAAAATGAAATTTCCATTCCCAAGTAACACGAGCCTCACCCAGTGCCAGCGGTGGCGGCTAGCAGCGGAGGCGAGAAAAATCTAATCAAAATGGCAAACTTTCCTTCGTACCTTCTTGACATGCAAACATGATCCTTCGGGTAGGGACTGGACGTCGCCACCAGCTTTGTACTTGACCACCGACCAGCCTTCGCGAGTGCCTGTGTGTGTGTGTGTAATGGTGTTTTTGTTCGGCGAAGTTTTTGTTTGTAATCATGTGTTCTGCAGCCGAAAGGACAACGCCTAGCGGCAGGGCACGCGATAGCAAGGAGACGCTAATAAAACATTTCGCCCGCCGGTACCATATTGCCGTGGTACCTCACCGCGTATTGGATGCTTGGATCCGCGCGTCCCCGCTTTGCATATACCCCCTGCCAGTAACAGGTGATGCTGATGGTCCAACGACAAAAGCACGCTCGCTGGAGATTTTGCTAGAGCGACATTTTCTCATAAAGATGCGAGCTGTCGGTTTTTTTTTTGTTTTTGCTTTGCACTCGTCGTTTTCCGCTAATGTTCTTACCACTGTTTCGTTCGTGGAAATGTTTCGAATGCAGGTCTCTTCCGCGACTCCCCGGAGGGCGAAATAAAATGTAATGTTTGCCCGATCAGGCAGGATGTTGGTTGACTTTTAGTTGGTTCTGGTACAACACAACTATGGTGCTTGGATTTGTCTTCTCTTATCCTCTCTCTCTCTCTCTCTCTCTCTATTTCTCTGAAAGAGTGGATGTAACAAGGACCAAGTTCTTGTACGCCCAGCTGGGCTGGTCGATTGTTTGTGCACAATGTTTTATTCTATTTCCCATTCGAGTCTTTTATTATAAAACTCGAGCCAGCTTCTCGTTTGATGTGCGCAAGACACCAAGGCACGTGGCATCTCGTACAACTTTTTCTCGACAATACAATTTGTTGAATGTTTTTATTTCACTACTCTGAGGGCCTTTCTTTCCGTTGTTTTCCTTTTTTTGTGTAGCATGAACAAGGAATGCAAAAATTAAATTTCAATTTCTTGGCCTTCGTCGTGTAACAAAGGAATGCATCTGATTCAAAGATTTTTTTTATTTAAACCAGAGCAGATGCTTTCAATTCAAAACAAGTTGTTAACAGATACCTGCATAATCCATTTCTACACGTGATGAAACAAACGATTTTTAGATATTTATTCAAACGCTCGGTTCATGCAAATCTTCAAGCTAATTAATTAAATGCTAATGTGGGAATGGCAGATTCTAACAATACAACAAACTGCCTGCCCTGCCGGTGTGAAACCGTTTACCGGCATGCTCATGTTCACATCTAATCGTTTCTACCCATCGGTCACAACACACGCGTGTTGGAGACAATTCAAACCTATTAACACCATGCCGCATACTGGCCGCTCATTAGCTTACCCGTTGTTCGACCGATGTTGGTCTCCACCTTTTCTGGCTAGAACCGGCTTGAGGGCAGGCAGCAATCAGCACGAAACCGTACGGAAGGAAATAAGCTGGCTTTTTTTTCACTCTATCTTTCCCTGAAACTCTCAACCAAGCAGCGTTTATCACGTTTTAAGTGTACCACAGTCCCCGGCTTCCGGTTTGAAAATCGCCAGCCCGTGCGTGTGCTTCGAAACGTGATGGAAGTTAATAAATCAGTGAGTGCTGTATTACCACCAACGGAGAGCCACAAAAACCCCTCACTCGATGAGATTTTAATTGGAAAATGACAAGCTTAGTGAGTACAGGCGATACGAACCTCACCGTGCCAGTGTGCCTTCATTGTTGCGCTAAAAGTGAAGGGAAGTAGATTCAGCTCGAACAAATCAATAACGTTAGATCTAATTGTTTAGAGTGTTTCTTCCGAAGTGCTACTACTATCCGATAAGAACGAGTTTCCGGGAACGGAGATCTTCTTGAAAGAGGAGAAAGTGATTCTTACATCAATGTTGTTTTATTATTAATCCCATATCACTCCAGCACCATTGGAATGAGTAACTGGATGTTTCTGAAAATTTAAAAATGTATACGTATTTCTAGAAAGGTACTGGCTAGAGGAAACCGTTACAACCAATCAGCTTTGTATGATGAAGCCTTGGCTACATGCTCAAAATTCAATCTAAATCTCTGCTACCCATCAATTTTAAATTCGTATCATTTATTCTCTGCTGCATGGAAGCATCAAATAAATGCCTTGAAAGTGGGAATGGGATGATAGAGGAAAGGAAGCTCCTTCGCAGAAGTATATGCTAACTTTGCCAATAAAAGTTTTGCATCGTTCAGCAACACACCAAGAGGCAGTGGGGATAAAAACAGGCATCCCAAAATCGGGTGCACGGCACACTTCCAGCTAGCAAGACTGATTTTATTCCTCCATAATATATTAGAAAGCTTCCGGTAGGTTGTCTCGCTGGAATTCCAGGACTGCCACAGCATCGCCGCCTTCGTTCGGCTGTAGGTGTTGTTGGTAACTGGGCGGCGCTCTCGCTACAATTTCACCACACTTGCACACTTGCACGATGCACCGCTATAGGAATTTGCTGTATAGGACCAGCACCATCATCGGTACGATCGGAAGGAAGCGGTAATAAATAAAACCGTTTTTCGTTCCAAACCTTCCCGTGACTTACACAGCGGCGTGAGTGTGTATAGTAACCCATGCAAAATCGATGACGTTCAGCCGGAAGCCGGAATGTTGGACAAGCTGTACCACCAAAACTGTGACCCGTGAGCTTGACGAATCGAGCCCGACCCAACAACAAAGGGACCACCGGGTTCCGAGTAATAAATTTTAAAATTTAATGGTAAGTTCAGCCAACTTACGGTGGGAGCGTGCTGCCGCAACCTTGTCTCTTATGCAGATGCGTTGTTCTACTGCGCGAGCAGTAATTATGTAGCACAACATTAATATATCCGTGCAAATGATTCGGAAGGCATCATGGGTGAGTAACAATAGGAGGCCATAAATCGGGCAAGCTCATTCCCATCGGAGGCTGTTATAAAATTGTAATTTACAATATTCGGTGACTTCTAATCCTGGCCTTTGTTTGTGTGTCGTGTGCCACATGCGTTTGTGTGTATGATTTTTAATTTATGTAGTTTCATTAGGGACGGTTACAGTGTGACAGACAAAAAATGGTGCTTACATTCAAATCATTAATTCAAACATATTCAATGGAACTCTACCATTTTCCATTATAAAACCCTGTTCGGTTAAAACTATACCCTGTCACACTCGGACATATGGTATCCTGCTAAATCCATGCCATTTTCCAAACCACACCACACCAACTCAGTGATACATGATCTCACGGGAGTACAACACAAAGCGGCAAACTAATCCTGACCTACAGTGTGTGCACTGAGCCTGTCACTGAGGAGAATGGAGTCTGCTCGTTTTTATGTTCCTTCTAACTGGCCGGCCTTTCCTAACAGGCCATTAAAGGATAGTGTGTGTTTCCCCCTGTCCAGCAGTAGACCAGGAGGGCAACAAACCAACGAACACAGCTCAGGTTGAACATGGACACTGAACTTGACCATACTGATCAATAAGAAATACAAACCAATCGCCTTTCCCCAAGGGGGATTGGGATGCTATTTCTGAGTGGTTCATGTTCATGTTGCTCCCACTCTCGGGATGTAAATGCGGTTCAGCAAACCATTGTCCGGCACTTTCGAGCCTCTGTAGTGGATAAAAAAGGGACCATAAAAGGGCGATCGCAACGTGAGCAGGCTCATGTTCACTTGCAGGATTTGCCATAATATTGATTTTTATTACAGTTCTTCCAGCAAACTACTCACACTGGAGTAATTTTTATCATTTATCAACCGCTTTTGCGTGACTTTTGTTTTCCTGGAAAAGGTATTTGCCTATCTAAAAATATCTCTCAACAAAGAGTGTGAACTCTCGGTGCCTCAGGAAGTGGATGTAATAAGAAGCCGAACGAAATGAGCTCGCTAATTCACTGCTACACGAGGCTCTTTGAGCCATTTCAATTCCTAAATCATTCTCGGAAGAGATCGTGTTTCGTCGACCTGATCGCTGGTTCTTTCTTTAGAGTAAAGCCGTTTCTTTGCAATCTGAATCTTGCAGCTACTTCCATCCGGAGCGCGTATCAAAATAGCTGTGAAATATGATTTTGAATTTTATCACAGTCCTCAAAAGAAAGCCCCAAATACATCTTGTGGCAATTCTTTGACTGTGCCTTACGACCCACCTTGTTGTAAGGGCTATAACGTTCAAAATTTCTTCCGTCTAGGGCTAGAAAACACAAATGAAACTTACCCAATCCGGCCGCAAAACCCTTTCTGCGGAACTCGAACCACAACACTGCCCTGGCTTCTACAGCAGGGGCTCTCCACAATCGGGAAAAGTTTTCCCATGAATACAATGCATCAAACAACGGCCACCCAACTATTATTCTCACATTCTGTCTGTATCAAACGGCCCCCGGGGGAGAGTAAAATGAGCCGCACCACGCGTGCAAACGCAATCAATAGAAAAACTCTGATCCCCTGTCAACATGTGAACAGCGCAAACGAGTCAAAAGGGAGAGAGGCTTTTACCGGTGCTAGAGGCAGGCAAGGCAAAGTTTGAAACTAATTCTACAACCGGCTGGAAAGGGAAGATAGACTCTCATCGCGAGATACATACGCAGATGATGCTTAATGTTGTTAGTGAGAGAGAGAGAGAGCGAGTCAATGGAAATGAAACAGCGGGCGGGAGTGGATGGCAAACAATTTTCCGCTCGAAAGGTTCAAACGGCGGTGGTTGCTGGGTTGGTCAATTTAATCTGCAAAAACCTAACCAAACCGAACGGACCGATCCGTCCCAACAGTGGACGGCTCTAAAAGCATTCCAACTTTGGCAATAAATATGAAGCCCTTACAGCATAAAACCATAAAATAAATTAAATTTATTCAATTATTTCCGTATGCAAAAGAGTGAGGCGATTTGGTGTAAGTGTTTTTAAAGAAGGGAGCGAAATTTTACACACTCCAACTTGAAGTTTGAAAACGGAAACCATTGTGAGCCAATTCCACATTTAAGCGCGCTAAAAATAGAACCCTACCGGTTGAGGTAAAAGCCGCGGATTATAAAGTTTTCTCACGATGCACACACACACACACACCTTCTCTGGGGAGTATTTTTCTCCATTTTTCGCAAAGCTGATGTAGTTGGTAATAGTAACTACTCCAGTTTGCCACTCTTCCGCTCGCTAATGAGTGTGTGTGTGTGCCACCGCGCAGAATGGAAAAGCATTCCACCATTTTTATCGTAGAAAGGAATTACAGTTCTCTACCAAGTAGCTAGCATTAGTGAAAAAAATCGCTTCGGATTTTCCTTTACACGTAATCAACAAACGTACCCCAACGGTTACTGTAAGCCTTACACTAGGGAAAAGCTTCTCATTTTTTCCACTCGCCGGTGCACTCCTGCATGGGTGGCAGGAAAAGTGTTAAAACCTGTTTCACTACCAGTGTGGGACGATGCAGCCGGAGAGCGTTTAAATAAAACATCAGCCCACCGGCTACACACGGGCCCGGCCTGAAGATGATGTAAGAAAAACTCCAACAAGGCTATAATTTTTCGACTAAGCCCGCTTTTTTCCAGCGTTCTGTTGACCTGTGAGCGGTGAAGAAGTGCAGGACGGTTTGCACATTGTGTGCCGGAATATTTTCTCGTTCTCCTTTTAAGTTTTGTCTGCCAACCCGGGGTTAGTACGGTTATCGGTGGTTACGAGAAAATTTGGTCCATTTTAAAAAGTTTAGCTGGAAGATGGGATGAGCGTGGGGAAGCACAACAGAGTGTAAATTTTTATTACACCCTGTGTGGTTTTTTTCTTCTCTTTCTTGGGGTGATGTCAATTTTCGGACTGGTGTCGCACGGAATTTGTGCACAGTTCTTTTTGTCTTGAGGATATTGCATAGGTGGCTTTGAGCTTATTTTCGTACAAAATGTGTCGCTGTGTTCACCTCTTTCCCCGAACCGTTTCCGTTCTTTGTTATTAGAATCTCTAATCTGGTATATATATATATATATATATATATATATATATATATATACGTTACCGGCTTAACAATTTCCTCAGCTCCCTTCGCTGTGTGGGGAATAAATAAGGGTTTTATTACGTTCGTCAGCCGGCCGGTGAAACAGTTAGACTGAGAGGAAAACCGGAAGCCAAACCACAATGTAGAAGAAAAAAACAAAAACAAAACACAAAAATAAGGGCAGCCACACCGTCTCTTGTGCCGCGGTAATGAAACCGTACCTAATCCTTCTTGCCAACGTGCGCGAAACTTGCAGCGCTAAACATGTCGTCTTTAATGTGCTGTAAGATTTACACCACCACCACCACAGGATTACCGGTTGAGAGGGAGGATTTGGGATGGAGCGTTTGGGTACTTGCCGTGACATTATGGTTCCCAGCACCTTTTTATGTGTCGCTGCTCGGGGGATGTGGATGGGAGGTGGAATAGACGTTTTGAAAGAATATATTATAACAGGGTCAAAGTACTCTGCTGAGCAGCGCTCGGTAGAGAAGCTCAAAAGTAAACGTCAAACAATCTTTGCAAACAGTCATAAGCACGGTAAGTACTTCCTAATCTGCCAATATTAATCTCGCTCAGTTGCTGTGAGATTTGGCAGTTGGCTGAAAAGGGAGTGTGATTAAATTTTCACTAGCTAACAGGCGTCTTTTGTTATGTTTAACAACCTGTTGGTGAATAGTGATGAAAACCAGCTTACAGATAACGGCCATGTTCTTTACAGTATAAACTGAAACGGGACGATAATTAAGGTTTGGATGCATTAGCTATGGATTGTTCTTTTCCTTTGTTGTTCTTCTTATGTTCAGTGAATGTGACCATGCAGTCTGTGTGTTTTTAAGAGATACATCACAGATGTAAACATCTACATCGCAAAAGAATGCAAAAAGACAACAGACAGGTTTGAGTACAAGAGATATTAGAATATGGTTTTAATTTGAGAATTGGGGAACAACAGACTAGGGATAACAACAGTAGCTGGGACATAATGACAAATCTGTGTATAACAAGAGTGGAAAATTTGTTTGAATCTAGTAATATATTATGTGTATGCATTCAATATAGGATCAGGGCCAATAAATAGAACTGAAACATTATCCAAGCCAATTCTAGGACAGGCGCATTGATATAGCACAAGAAATAATAAGGACTTGCACAAGAAATAATAAGAAATAATAATGGTGACCGAGCAAGGAGAATAAGATGTAGGACGGAGAAAGAGATCGATTGGAAATAGAATTTGCACTTCTGGTACAATAGCTGACACAAGTGCAAGAACAGTATTCGAAAATAAGATTTAAAGTTGTACTTGGAATTGGAAAAAAGTATCTCGACCAAGATCTTTGTGACCAAAAATATAAGAATCTGCCGGATAAGAAATCTTTTCAAACATGCCAGGAATGTTGTAGGTATAACCACTGCAAAGCAAACAAGGAGGCAATAGCAAAGGTGCATTTTCGTTCGCATGAATTGACACCGTCAACTCTATCTTGCATCAACTGTTAACTCGCTAAACACTGCAACAAACCTTCCACGACCGACAACAGCTCGTAGGTTGCGTTGGGCAAATGCGAAAAGACAAAAAGGTATTTACCGATAAAACACGCACACCGCAAAAATCACACCAACTGACTGGCGTGTCTGATGAGACCCTTCAAAATGAGGGCCCGTCTAAACCTCACTTTAAAGCACGCAAACCTGTGCGATAATATTCGTCAATCTGGTCCGTACACTTGACACACTTCACCCAGTAAATGCAATGGGTTGAGCAAGGGTTTTTTTGGATACCGAGAGAACGAACCAGAATCGATCAAACGGAATGTCGATTCTAGCTAGAGAGGATGGGAGATCACGGATGGAAAAAGGGTTTCGTGCTGAACCGTAGCGTCCAATCATGCGTCCATCACCGTTGACACCGTCGAATAGGTTTGAACCAATCGAGCGTGTGATACGATGTGCAGTGTTGTGATGTGGTGATCAGCATGACTTCACATCGATTTCTGGAACACACTCTTGGGTGCATCTGGGCAGTTGCTTTAATGGAAGTAATGCTAACTGTTTCATTACTGTTCACCGTTCAGCGTATAAATCTGATTCTGTTCAGCGTATAAATCTGATTCAAATTGCTTCAACGCCATGACACACAGATAAGTAGAGCTAAATGGAGACGGCAAAGTTCTTCGCACCCTGCCTTCACCTTGGGCGCGGTTCTCCCGTCCAACAAGCCACACCGATATCGGTGATATCGGAACGTTCCCGCTGGAGCAAAACACTTGCCCTTAATTACATAGCCCCAAAGGGAACACGTAGCGTACACAGTTCAGGGTTAATTGGTTCACGGATTTGCTTCTCCCGCGGAGCATCGGTCGCCAACCCTGTAATCCCTAGCAGAGTGAGAAACAAACGCAGCCCAGTAAACAACAAACTCACCCAGACACAGCAACGACTAAGATACTAAACAGCGGTAGAGCAAACAGTTCGCCACTCAGTACCTGGGAGCTAATCAAGCTTGGGAGCTAATCCACTATTACAGCCGGAATGGTGCACCGTTTACGAACGAAAAATCTCGCCCAGCCGCCGCCGGGATTTGGTGAGAATTTTATTCAATTCTTCCCTCAACGGAATTCTTATGCGGAGGTCTAGTCGTTGCCGGAGGGAGGTTGGGAAGCGAACAATCGCGCCTTCCCAGTTGTAATTGGATTGGGGTGAAATCAATCGTCAAATGGGCGTAAAGTAGGCCAATTTACATTCCATCCAACCATCCGCTGCATCGATTTGGTGGGATTGTTCTTTGATTTAATTTCGCTAATCTAACCGGATCAGCCGGATGCGAATAAGGTGGATAAGGTCGAGCGGGAGAATTTGTATAAAGATTTGCGAAAATATGCGGCGGCTGTGTGTGTGGTGCGGCATACATCCTGTTCACCGTTCACCGAACTCCGCTGGCTGATCTCAACAGAATGGTTTGCTGTTTCTCCGTTTATTTTATGACAATTATTCACTTTATTCACTCAACTATGGGGCGTCACAATGGGACATGCATTTTTGTGGAACGAACCAGACTGAAAGGAGAATTTTTGACGGTCTGCCCGCCCCGTCCTGCCCTGACGGATGCTGTACCAGTAGGGACCGGTTCGTCGCGGTAAATTGACCACAATTATGTCATAAATTAAAATTCCAATAAAACTGCCCCATGTCGGCCGTTTCGGCTGCGGCTTACATGCAGCAGCGCTCCACGGCAGAGGTTGATTTCAAGGTTGTCGCGAATCGTCGGTACGCGCTGCCAAAAAGATGCTAAATTCCACCCCGAAACACGCACACGAACGGCACGCGAACTTTATCGCGTAACGATGGTTTGTTGCTTTGTGCTTACTGTTCCGCGTACTGTGTGCTAGCATCAGAATTGTGCTCGGGTGAGCGTGTAATGGTTAGTAATGGTATGGTGTGCTTTCGATAGTAAATTTACTCTGTAAACTCAGCAACAACAAAACGAGAGCAACGAGAAGCATAATTTAGGACAGAGCGAAAGCGTAAAAATCAGAGCACAACATTGCCTGCGCACACAAAAGTGTAGGATGAGCAAAAAAAAACAACCGGCAAATTTGATCGTAATCATTAGTGCGATAAATACCTTGACCCTGATTCTGTTTGCAAGGGAAAATTCTGGCGAAGGGAAAATGGTTCTGTTTTTTCGGTAATGAAATTACGAATGAAACTGTTACCAGTGAGAGATGAAGTAGTCTTGACTTGATTGACTGTTTAATTAAGCTTCAAGAATAACTCTTCGAGTCTCGCAAATGTTGAAGCCGCGACAAACACACAAATGCAGATTGATGAAGATAAAAGACTTTTTGTGAAGAAGTTTTGATCTTCTCTGTGGGTGATGTTGAACACCGGAAGGCTTATTAATTGGTGACTTTGTCGTAGCTTGAGTGCGTACAACGTAAACGATACTGACGGTGATAAGTGTTTGCCTTCGAGCGTAACGGAAGAGTTCAGTTGAAAGGATTTAAATAGATTCTTATGGAGAATGTGTTGCTATTTCATTCTTTCGGAAGGTATTAACTAAATCTGAAATTTCAAACCACACGAGATGGAAAGTGTCTTCTTTCTAAATATTTCTTCTGAAGATAATAAGTTCGGCATTATAAGGACAAGGCTCATTCAGAATTGCAAAACAGGTCTTCTTCTGGTTTAAAACACAGAAAGGATTGAAGTCTTCTACGGAAACGTGTGGTTTCAATACATGAATAGCAAGTATACAATGTGCATGCATCCAAAGGATCTTATTTCAATGAAGGCTATCAATAGACGATGTAGTGTAACCTTATCTTCGTCTGGTATAAATCAGCATTATTCAGGCGAGAGCATTCGTTATGCCACTTGCAAAGAACCTCAAAAGCCATGTAACTATTTTGGAGTAATTCCCTCAGCCACCTACTCTAACATAACCCTACAACAATACACATTCCCAAAGCACGTCAAAGCTCTATCAGCTTGTACTAACATACCGCTCAACATTCCAAACCGAGCAGCAGCACATTCCAACATGTCACACGAATTACCATCCCAATGCGGCACTTTTCTCCCCACACACTCGAGTCACTTAAATGGAAATCATCACCCGTCATGTTGTACCACACATACAGATTCGCAAACAAGAACTCCCCTCATAAAGAAAGACAGATAATCTTATTCACTTGTTACCGTCGGGATCCTGTTGCTTGCCATCGTTGTCCTCATTAAAACTGCCATTCTTGCTGGAGAGAACCACTGTTGTGTGCGTTGTTGATTTAGGCGGAGCTCCTCTAAATAGAAGAGAAAAAATCCTTCTTTTGGGTGGTTTTTTCTGCTGCTTACGATGCTATTGGAGCGTAATTAGTGGACACAGTATCTGCCTGTGTATGTGTGTTTGTTTGTACGTACCCGGACCGTTGGTCGGTCATGCATTTATTTTGTCATTAGTCCCACGCAGGATCAAGTGGCGGCCTTAATTAAGGAATGTCAGTGTACCGCCCCACCGAAAGTTCCCAGCCACGACGTGAGGACCTGTCTTTCGGCAAATCGATGCCCAAGGCCATGTGTCCCCGGGCCCCGTAATGATCCAGCTGTTCGTAATATTGGGACGTTGATTGTGCAGGCATTTGATTTATGAGGGAGTGTCCCTTTGGTTTGTGTGTGTTACTTTTTGTTTGCTGTACTCGACGGGATATAATCAAGCTACATTGTTTCATTGACCTTTATGCACGCGTGTGTGTATGTGTTCATGTGTTATTGTGTGGAAATCGGAATGGTATTACTTTAATAAAAATAAATTATACCCCCTCCAATCTCAAAATCAGCATTCCAATCGAATGGCTGCGCTAGAAGGTGCACACAAAACTGCATAGCAACGGGTGATGCAGCCGCGTGGAATGACGAGAATAAGCTCACGAGACCATTGGCCACCATTGGCTTCGGAAAACCTTTTTCCAGTCCACACTTTGATGACGCACTCGTTTCGGGGGTTTCCTTGCCCTTGTCGACAGCGATCGCTGTTGATAGGCAATAACCTAAGTCATGTTAATAACCTTACCACCTTCCGCAGCACGAGACCAGCGCCAGCGCCAGCCCGATGCAACGGCATTTGCGGCGTATTTTTATCTCAATCATGCAGTCATGCAAATGTAAACAACGTTTTAAAGCTTTAATAATCAATGCCGCAAGGCAGGGGGGGGGCGTGAGTTTGACGTATTGGCGGAAGAATCCTGTCAGCCATTCTATTAACGTCAACGCTCTGTACAGCTTCATTGAGATGTGGAATACATTAGTCGATATTGTACGATGAGTTTTGTGGAGTATAGCCACCTTTTGAAGAGGCTCTAAAAATAGCTTTTGATTGCATTTTACCATTCGGATGTGTATTTTATGGTTATTATAGGAATCTGTTAGGGTTTCTTAATTTAAGTTTGAATGGAATTCCTGGTGTATCGAAATCCAAATAAATTACTAATTTCATCTCGAAACTCCATTGATTTGCTCAGGTACAAGCTATTCCGATGTTTCTTTATCTAATCCTTCTATTTGTCTCACGGTTCCCCTTGGTCTCCAACAAGCACAAACTTTTCTAATCCGTTGTGTTCGAATTACCTTCGATGAGCTTACTTTTCCAATCTAATTTTCACTCTTGTCACAAACCAGAATCTCATTCTCGTTGATTCTCGCTATGATGATGATTGTAAATATTCTTTACCGAACAGACGTGGTAGCACAAACAACAAATAAGGAGAAAAAGTTTTCAGCCACCTTCTCCGATGTGGTTGGTGCCGCGCTTGCCATCGATACTTGGCGCACACGATTCGCGATGGAAAAATGGAACATAAATTGAAACAAATCGTAACCGCAACATCTTCTAGGATGCGGGGAGTATCTTCCCGGGTGCAGGGTTGTTGTGGGTATTTTTTTTGCGGATCGCTTTGCTGAGTTGCTGATGAGCTTACCGCATCGGTTGCATTTCCGATTAAAGGATACCTCATCCTACACAATAAAAAGCTTGTTGGGCAGGAAGGTTTGGTGGCATAGGATTGAGCTGTTCAATAAGCAAGAAGCGTATTTTTCCATTCGATTTATGTATCAATAACACAAACAATGTCGTTGATCATGAACTTTTGTCATTTCTGATTTCACTATTTCATGTCTTTTGAGTCATTCATTCGGGTTTTGGTACATTTTTGGTTTCACCAAAAGGATCTACATTTGTAAGGTTTAGACGGCAGTTGTTAAGAGCTATTTTTGAATTTAGATGAGCACAGCTCATACTTCATCATATTGTTTCCATCGTTAATATTCATCGTAAGATCAACAAATTGGACTTGGAAACCGATCAGTAATGAGTGAATCGACCGCTTAATATCAAGAATGGTTGTGGAAAATATGGCCTTTTCGTCCCAAATCTTGTACATTCAGTGCAAACTTGAAAACGATAAAAAATAATTTAAAAAATGACATTGCTGCTAAAACCGCAACTAACTGTACAACCTAATAGTATCTTGAACGGAACGTTGCATCGTAACGCTGCGTGGAAACAGACTAGCAGAGGGGTTTTAGAAGAAATTTTCCATCGCAACCACCTTGCAAACGGCGCTGTACACACCAAGTTTCGATGACTACGGCGCTACGGCGCTAGGGTGCATCTTCATCTGCATCGAACCACCGGATCAGACATGGGGAAACCCGCGCAGGGGAATCCATAAAAATGGACGTAATCGAGCCAAGCATTTGCAGCCAAACAACCACCATCCTTACCAACCACCCAGCAGTAAGCCAAGAAACGATCAAATCAGCGTACACACACTCTGCGAGCGAATGCTTAACCGCACGTCAGAACGCATCAGGGCAGTGCACTCGCCCTTCCTTTCCCTTCTCACCCGGGAGAGGAGGGGGGGGGCAGGGAATGGGGAAGCTAGCTGTGGATGCGGAAACGTGGTTCCAGATATTCGATGCGGTACACGGCTACCCAGTACCGTACCTTAATTATCATATAATCGCGTCTAGTCCGATTCACGATCGAGTCGGATAGAAAACGGCAAGGGGGAGGAGGGTTAGTGTTGAAGTATGTGCATCTACAAACAGCTGCAGTTGCAGCTGCAGTAGTACGTTATCCGGTTTGTAAACACCTTAGTCGCCGTCGCCAGCTCCCGCTCACTTGGAACAAGAAACAGTAGATGCGCGAGTGCAATAAATAGAACGGGAGGAACAACAACGCGGTTGTGCACGCGCTGCTGCTAGCTTCTGGTACTTTTCCGACGCACGTACGCTGCTGCCGGGGATGGGCAAGATTCGCAGCAGCAGCACCTACCAAACACTGTCCACTGCACGCAACGGTTCCACGGACTCCACTTTCGACTCACGCGGTACAGCGGTTTTTTTTTTGCGCTACGCCACGGAGAGAGATTAAAATAGTGGTGCACCTTCCGGTGGCCTTGGCAGTGAAACTATCCAACCAACTATCCTGCTGCTGCTCCGACCGTTCGCGAGTTCACGAGTGGCGTAATACACCATTTCCATTTCACTTTTCAACCGGCCACCCGGGCTTCCATTTACTTCGCTTTGCTCCTGGCCCGCGCTTGGCCCGCGCTTGGGAAAAGTTGGTCGTGTTGAGGCATGCTCGCCCATGCCACGCCTTCGGGAACTGGCCGAAAGTTTTCACACAATCTAAAGTTTGCTACTGTTACACGACAGCAGAGCAGCACCACTATGTTTCTTTCTACGTGTGTGTATGAGTTGCTTCAATTGCCATTTGCATTGTGTAACGAGTTGGCAACCACGTGGCCACTGCAGCGCTGCGTTTGCTACATTTAAGTGCCATTAAAATTATTTGTCGCCAACATTGAGCGCTTACAACAAAGCAGAGTAAAAGTGTAATGTAAGCATCTCGTAAAGAATTAATTTTCTTCGCTATTTTTCCCCACCATTTACCTTGATCCCTTCCTGGCGGTAATGTCATTTTGATTTGCTCCCGTTCTGTCGGAAACTGGGGTAGTTATTGTGCGAGGGAATTTCACGGAAACGCACTGAACATCCATCATTAAAATGTGGCATACAACGTATTAATCCGTGCTACAATTCCGTTCCTTTTGTGTATGAGTGTGTCGTCCCGGTTGAGTGGTTCACGGGCGTGAGCTCCAAACGCCGGGGATGTTTTCAGTCGAAAAAAGTTTGCCCCCTCTTCAGCCATTACGTGCCAGGAATGTTGAAAATGCGTAAACACACACATACACACACGCGTGCGTAGTTGACAGCAAAATGTTGCATTGTATTTGCTACTGCAAGACTAACCGGGACGGAGCTATCGACAGCTCGGTCGATAGCAAACCGGACATGGTTTGCTATTCAGGGCGAGATTCCAACAATTGAAATCAAACATTACTTCAAAATGGAAAACACAGACACATACGCCAAAAACCCCCCGAGCGAATGAAAAATCCCCCACTTCAGATACCAGGAAGAATGCAATTTCAACAAGACAACCAGCTTCAACTGATCGAGAAATTCGTCTCATTCATAAAAATTGCACCAGCGACCATCGCCAATCAAAGGGGGTTGAATGGATCCACTCGCGCTCGCGAAGGTGTATCACATTTCGTAATCATAGTTCACCCAATGATCACCTCTCACTTTCTGCCTGCTCCACCATCGACCACATACCCCTCTTCCCCAATGATTAGGGGGTGAACGAAACGTCGGGCTTCGGTGAGACAGGGTGGTGTGAGATTAGTATAATTTGACCGCACGATAGACTTCCGGCGTTATTAACCCGGCCACCGTTTACATTCTTTTTTGCCTGCCTGACTGGCAACCGCACGGTTACTCGCGCGCCAATCATGCACTAACGGGATCGATGGATAAACAACAAACCCCATTGATGATTGTGTGAATTTTGCTCCCTCCGGCAACCTTCGAGCAGGTGTCGTAATCCGAGTCGACGGCGTAACCCGGCGGAAAGGATGTTTACACATCTCGCGCCAAGCACTTGACGATGCTCTCCCTGCTCGACGAGCTCCACCAGCAGACGGGAAGCCCTTTTCTGGGGAGAAGCAATAGATGCCGAAGATTCGAGAAAAAATACAACCTCTCCAAAATAAACCAATTCGCAGCGGGGTGTGAAGTTTGCGAGCTCGATTTCCGGTTCCAATTTGCTGCGTTTTATTGACTTCTACCAGCAAGGCAGCAGGGATTTTGTGCCACGGAATAACTACCACAGTGTGAGATGTTACCAGTGCGACAACGCTGGCGCAAGAGTCACTAAACACACTTCAAAGTCGAATGTGACTATTTTGTGTTCTCCTCCCTACGAGCAGGGCGCATGCTTTCAGCGCATGCCGGCCCAAACGATGATGGATGGCGATAGGGCACGCGTCAGCAAACGAATTCGAGCCACTGTACAAACGGGAGGGAGGAGGTTAGGGCTACCGAAAAAACTATCAACGGACCGCATGCTCTCGTGCGGCTTGAGGGCTCTTGCTGGCAGGGCGCAAATATTGATGCTCTTCTGTGAGTCGCCGTGAGCGTGAACGGTAAATATGCCCCGTGCGCCGTCCAACACCAGTCGCGATAAGCGACCAAGATTTGGTACCAATACTTCCAGGAAGCGTTCATGTCATGATGGCAATGTTTGTGGGATTTTTAAAAACATAAATTTTATACTTCAACCTAAGCTCTCCGGCTGGATACGATCTTTTGGCACGATGCAAACATGTGACAGGCTAGTGCGCAACAGACGCCTCGAAAACATGTTCCGTGAACTGCACCAATCGCGAATCTAAACACACACGTGCACGCAGCACTGAAACTTTGATCCCGAAACGAACACCAGCAGAAGATGGACTGTTCTGTGGTTTGTTTGGTTGTCAACGCGGTAGCATAATAAGACTCTCGCTCCGCTCCATTCCGCTGACTAATTATTCATGGGAACGGTGAGGTTGATGGGTTTGATGAACCACCGTGCTCTAGGCGCCCCCTTTTCCCACCACACGGTTAATCATTCGGGCTTCGGTCAATAAACAATGTAATGCGCGTTACCGGACACGGAACCTGATCCTGGGCGTCAGTTCTAAAGGGCCGCTGACTAGCAAGCAAACGCCGGACTTAGTCAGCGAAATTAACGGACACTGCAAGGAGTGTGTGGTTGTGCAAAACTGACGAGCAAATGGGCTGAGTAATGTGTTCTCTCGGCTGTCATAATGCGTTTAATTATTTCACATTTAATTAACCTGTTTGCAGCATTAGCATCACTAACATGGACTTACATTGCGCGGAATTAATCATTGCTCTTCCCGAAGACACAATGTCCATGGCGGGGGGGAGCATCTTTGTACTCGATCACAATTTACTGTGGCGTCTGGACAACTAGACAGTTGCTTGCCAGTGCTTGCCTGTCTTTTAGCTCGTGATGCACAATGCCAGTGTAGCTTTCCCATCGCCAATTAGCTTGGTAGTTACGGATACAGATTATTATTTATACACCAGGAAAAACATTGCAGTTGGCATGGTGTCTTGCTCGTGCACCTCGGTTAAGCAGTAATTAGGCAAAAAAGGCAATCTGCTAGTTAAACGCTTCCTTTCAACCTGTCAAAGTTGAATCTAATTATCATTTATCTCCAGCACCGGTGCCTACACTCGTACGAACTGGTCTTTGGCCTCGTTGTTTGCCCGCTGCCCATCTTCCGTGTTGTTCTGAGTCACCATTGGCGAGCACGTTCGTTCAGTGTAAGAACCTAAACGCAAGCTTTCTTTATCAATGAGCCACACTCAATTCGGCGGCCAACAAGCACCTTCTTTCTGGGGGACATCTTAACGATGACTTTACGATTTTTGTCGCTTCTAGTCATTCCAGTCGCACATGATACCGTGTCAAGGCTTTCCCGTATCGCTCCTCCGGAATCTTCCCAAACCGCAGCCACCGGACTGTGGACTCAGTACAGTATCGAGTCCAAACAAATGGTGAATGTGTAAGACGCTGACAAGCCCTTATCAGTTTTTGGAAGCCCCGACCATCGTTCGTTTGCATTGGACTTTATGTTTCACCTATCGCTTCCGCCTCCGTCTACCAATGTTGCGCTCCACCCGCCGTATCAGCCGGTCTAGTCGGAGGATTTGGTTCACAGAGCACAGGGCAAGAAGCGGGCCATTGCAGTTTGCTTCGAACCGCACCACAAATCCGATCACTCCAAAAACCTGTGTGTATGTGTGCATGCGCTCGGTGACCCCGAACGAGGTCATCGGATGGTCGAGCCGGTACAGGCCCGTGGTGGTTGAAACTGGATGCCGATGTCCCTGACTCGATTCGTGACCCGCTTGCCGTGCGGCTCCCACCACCAATTTACTCAACAGTGGGCCAACATTTCGTAAGATTTCGTTAGCGAGGTTTCGCTGAACCGTAACGGAGACCTCACCATCCGATCAGCTGTTTTCCAGCAGAAGCACCAGCCAGTACGGCACATGGTAACATGGTGTTTCGGTGGGCCGTCGTTCTTCATCAGTAGGATGTTTTTTGTTGTTGTGTTGTTGCCGTTATGGCTTTTGCTTCCTTCGGTTCTACCGCTTTCCGCGCGTTTCGGAATGATCGCCGACGGGACGGGTGTTTGACTGCCGCGCTAGTACACAGCAAACCTCTCTCTGGATCTTTCGATTGTGGGAATTCCACAGAGCAGGGCTGTGAACTGCCGCCCGAACCATTACTCAGCAACTTTACTGTGTGTTTATACACACACTGCTCTCACGCACCCTCACACACACACACACAGATGCTACTGAGTCAGCACGGTGGGAAGGGTTTGTTTTGTGTCCGATCGGATGGAAGATTACCAACCGTCTGCGGTGGGTACCGTTTAGTCTTTAGCACTTTGTTGCGCATCACTAAGCGCTGTGATGTTGTAGCGCCCCATTGTCATGATCTCGTGCCCGAGAAACGGTATTTGCATTTGCGATAGTTGCACAATTGTAGTTGAAAAATTCAAAAACCTTAATCTACCCGAGCACTTCGGCTCCTTTTTCACAATGCCGTACTGGCAGTTCCAGTTGGTGCTGACTAATTGCAACCATCCAATGAGCAGACGGGCGCAATCTTAACCATTGTATGCCGAGACAGTTTTTGAAATGATGGGCAGAGAAATGGCCACGGCCATCCCGTTCTTTCCCGTAAGCCAGCGGATTGCTTTTTGGCTCAGATACGTCACTCAGCACACACACACACACACAGTTAATCGGAAAGGATACAGAACGGAAACGAAATGGCAAGCACTAAGCTGGTGTCCCTTTGTGTTGCCGGTGGAACCTTCTTCCCATCCGAAAGGGGCACGAAATGGACAAAACAAAGCAGAAACGCATGTATATTTAATGAGACCCGCAGTTTTGCACCGGGTGAAGCGAAAAGCTTGCGCCCTTTCAGGCTGTGATGTCTTTGTGCCTGCCTGGGCCTGGTTGGGCGGTTTCGCTTCTTTATTCTACCGTTCGGTGGGAATAAATTTCCATCACTGAAGGGGACACTTTTGACCGGCGAGTACTCGAGCCGTTACAGATTAATGTCCTCCAGAATTTAATACAGAGGCAGAATTAGTAGATATAAATAGAAGAGTGTTTAGGGCATCGAAATGATTGTGAAGTAAAGCAATTCTGGGGAAACTCAAACACTCGCCACCAAAGATCAGGCTCGTCGTTGCGCTGTGAAGACCCAAGCCAATGAAACGCATCAATAAAACATCTCACGATCGCACCCGCCATAATCGATACGCCTTCATCATCCGCCGTTCACACCGTTACTTTGCTGCTACGAAATTTTAACAAGGTGTCAATCTCCGCCTTTTGATTACGTTATCAGCTCGTCTCCGCCCCATACCCGGGAGGGTGTAATCGGTGTCAAAAGTCGTTGCATAACGAGGCCAAGAGTGAATCACCTTTGGTGCCTGGGATCGATTTTATGGCGCGCGCGTCGAATACTTGGTGCTCCTTTTCTAGAAGCATGCCCTCAGTAGCGCCTACAGGGTGGAGAGTTGATTCTAGCGCTTTGTCTTTTACCTTTAACTTTTACATCCCCAAAGCCACTAGGCAGAGGATGGTTTAGCGAGAGAGAGAGAGAGAGAGTGCAAGAGCGTGAGAAAGGTGCAAAGTTACATGCATAAATAACTACACGTAGCCGGCAAATGGAAGCTTCCCAACACAATTCCACTAAATGGGGGTGTCCCACACCCAGAGGGCCCTGTGTGTTGGTGTGCGCGCACGTTTATGTGTGTGGGGCAATAAAGGAATGGCCATTTCGCTTGCCTATTTCGCCTGCTCGGTTACTATTTGTTTTTGTGTTCTGTTCCTCGACCCCCGTGGACAAAACCGGGTGGCCATTTGGCACGGTACGGCAAATGGCCAACACTTTTGCTTGATGAATAATCAATAGAGCGTTCCGAAATTCGTTAAAGCGCGAGCGAGACGCGGGGCAGCGCAGAGCAGCAAAGTCCGCTTCAGTTGTTATAAGAAAAATGAAGGGATGGTGCATCCTTCTTCTTCGCCGCCTCCGCCTTGCAAACTGTGCACTAACTTGCTCCCATTGCGAATTCCGGTGTTGTAGCGCACCGTGACCGCTTTGGCTGTGGTTGTGCTTTGGTCCTTCGAACCGGATGGAGTGAGTTATACGTCTCCTGGGGGAGGGCAAAAGATTTCGTGACATTATTTTGAAATCTCACCACCACCACCAACAGTGGGTGGGATCCTGAGTTCTAGCCGTGCATGTTGTTACAATAATTGTATAATAATGATCACACTGTTTCTTCTTCTCCCTTTCCTTTCCCTTTTCAGAGCAACCCGAGCGCCCGGAACGTTAGGCTGTGCGCATCGAAGCGTAATGAAATGTCAATTGACCCACAACAAAAACTGAAAGTTGAGACACGTTGCTTAAAAAAACTTACTCACGCTCGCTTCACTTTAAAATAGACAAGGTTAACGAAACCGGCTACCTGTCTCTGAAGTTAAAGAAAACGAACAAAACCCCCAAACGCACAGTTTGCGCGATAATGAAGCCTTACAACAATCGGGTATAATATCGCGAACGGATTTGCTGCTGTGTGTTTTCCGTATTGTGGTTGGTGTGGGGGTTTCCTTATTTTTTCGTGTTTCATTACGGCGCTTTAAATTGGCCGACCTGACGGGACCGGGGGAGCGGACGGGACCGGCGGGATCATACTAACAAGCCGCGCGCAGCCCAGAATAAAGCACCGCGCAAAGGACGGAGCAGCGAATCGCCACAGCGTCGACGGAACACGGACCCGAGACCAGAAGCGGCAGGAAAACCGCTAGCCGTCGCCAACCGAGAAGTCAATCAATTTGGATGCACACAGCCACACGCACACAGCGACGCAAACAAACAAACCGAGACGCTTGGCCGAATGCGGAAAGACGAAGCTCAACGGCATCGCAAGACTGGCCTGAAGAAGCCAAACCAACCCCCGCTCCCGCGACAATCTCCCGCACGGCATCGGCACGGAACACAGCGTGTGCAGACGACGGAGGTCGGAGACGACTTGTTGGTACAGGTGCACCCCACACTGCTGCTCGGCCGGCCGGCACATCCCCACATCGGGCGGCCCGCCCCCCCATTCAAGCCCCATTTTGCACTCCCCGGCACCCGGCACTTCATCGTACAAGAAGCAGCAGCAGTAAAAAAAAAAGCATCAAGAATAATTCCGATCGGCAGCCGAACGCACGAACGAAACCAACCCCCAACTTTCCCACAACAACCACCCCCGTTGCAGGGTGTTTACGGAGCAGCAGCACCCCAGCGCGGGGGGTGGCGGTG
>KI919394.1:46847-57643 GCA_000473525.2 Anopheles melas | reverse complement strand
TACTATTATGTTTAAGTTAAAAATCTTTTTTACGTGATTTATTAGCTCTATATCTGTTTAGAGTAGTCTAGAAGCGATCGCGTAGTTGTCAACATGCACGACCTAATAACATGCTAGTCATGGGTTCAAGCCTCGTATGGACCGTACCTCCATAGAGAGGATTGACTATTCGGCTGTGTAGTACTAAAAATGTAAAAATCGAAAGCTGGTAAAGGCCATCTATCCCACTGGTATTTATTAACTTAAAAATCAGCATCGTAACGGGAAAGAATGGACACCACAAACATTTTCCTCTGATTTCTAATGAATTATTTATGTTATCTCAATTATGCTGGATAAACGTCAATATTAGCTGCGGTCTTTAGTAGTGTTGTACAAAACTAAATCTCCATTTTGCAAGAGCAAGATGAAGGCAAGATGCTGGTAAACATCTCAGCGGCATAATGATTGTTCTCTGATTTACTTAACCCTCCCACACACACACACACACAATTAGCTGAAAAGTTGTGTATAGCTCTCGAATTACCATCGAGCATTTTTGTCCTCTTGGTGACACTAAACTTCTCGCCCAACTGTGCCACCCTCGTACTCAGCTCACCTCACTAGATAAGGAAGGTTTCATCTGCACTGGCGTGAATATGACGGCAACATTTCCTCCCTCTCTCCCTCCCTCTTCCGTACCAAGCTGCTGCGTCATATTGTCACCTGCCAGGTCGGGTACGTCGTGCACACGCCAGCCCATAAGCTAAAGGTGACGACGAGCGCAAACTACGCAGACCGAGCAGCGTACAACACAACACACTACCGCTCGCTAACAAACTCAACCCGCAAGACGTCAACCGGAAGAAGCTGTGTATGAAGATTGTGTACAAAGCTACCACCCAGTGTGATCCACCTGCCCTACCCCTCCCATCCCTTGCGCCACACACAAAGTTCCATGTACGAACGTTGTAAAAGTGCGCACGCTCTCATTGGCTGTCACTGCAGCAAGCTGGCACGTGTGGGGGAAAGATTTTTCACGCGTTTCGCCTCTGCGTCACTGACATCGCACCCGGCTCAGGCTGCAGCAGCCGGCGGAATGAATCCTTTTCTCCAACGGTAAGCTACCAACGCCAAGGCAACGCGCTAGAGCCGCGCGCTAGGAGACGTTGCCATCTAATCAAACACGCGCGACGACGACGACGACGACGCTCGCATGATGACGATGGTAACGATGACAGCAAAACGTCACCCCCTCCCAGTCACTGATGCCAGCCGACACTCGGGGAGGGCAACCTGGGCAAACCATTATTGATGATTATAGTGGTGGCAATTTATGAAACGGATTACGCTTTATTTGTATTTTGTTTCCCACGTTTGTGTTGTTCTTCTCTCGTTCGTTGTATTCCCTTCCCCTCAGCCAAGTTAGCAAAACTTCATTTCACACTGTTGTTACGCTGGGTGGTGGCACAAAAAAAAGGGAGATGCTGTACTAGGTTATGGATTTTTATGCGTCAATCTTCCCCTGCTTGTGCAGCTTATACCCGGGCACCCCGGTATGCTCGAACCAAAACCCTTGGAAGACACCCTTTATCTTAACACCTTTTTTTCCTTTACACAAGACAGCACAGGTCGTTCGTTCTGGTATTTTATTAAACTTTTTTATTGAAAATATCTCTCGCTCGCTCTCTCTTCTCCCTCTTTGCAATAGCATTGCATTGCACTACCACCACCTTCAAGCAGCTTGGTAGCAAAACAAAACATAAAACGATTTCACCCACGGCTTTGTTCGTCTCCGCCACTCAGCACAGCTCTTCTACCCTTTGCTGCCCATTTGCGCCCATAAAATGCTGTCGTTTGTTTTGCAATATTTGGTACCATAATGTTGATAATTTCATTTTCCTGACACTATAATGTGAGGGAAGGGAAGGCATCTTTAGGTGCTAGCTAGCGGTACGATCCGGACCCGCGGCCGTGTGCTAAGTTCAATCTTGTTGGCGCCGGTTGCCCTCGGCACATCGCAAAAATGTTCAGCATATCAATTTGTGACCCACAACCGTAGCGGCCATCGTACTGCACAAGTTTTGCTTGGTGTAAATCTTGGTAAGCTTGCAATGTTGATGGGGTTTAATATGTTATCTGTTGTAATCAGTTTATGAGATCATACGCAGGGAGGGCAGTTTGGCAGGAAATGGATGTTCAGATACCATTGGTTTTTATTTATAATTTTTAAAACAATAGACAAAAAACCCCAAAATGAAGGAATTTTAGAAAATATTTTATTCTATAAATTAGTTACATTCTTCTACTTGATTCAAACGCATAAGTGGTCACACCATCTTATTATTCAGGTTTACCTATTTGTTCGCATTTGCTTGTAAAATTAGCTAAACGCGGTTTTCTTTGCAAAAATGGAAGCTTAATTGTCACAATTTGCTAACATATTCAATGTTCAAAGTATTTTCTGTATTTCAATACCACTCTTTTACATCTTTTTGGGACACAAGGGTTTTCATCGCGAAACTAATTTGGCTGTTTGGTCGCTATGCATACAACGGTCTATGTTTTACCTTATTGGAATTAGAGACGTTCTGGTCTGCCAGAGCAAGTTTCCGTGACTACAAAAAAAAAACAATAGTCACAATGATCAATGTCTAAATTACACAGGGGGAGGAAAGAATGAGGTTAAAGCTTCCATTTTCAGAGTTTCTCAGTATTTTTTTTTCAACGATGTCACAGGAGTATTTCTATCGGGGTTCGTCGCTTATTGATCAATTCCCATATGTTGACCCAGTGTAATATCTTTTGAACTATTTTTCTTCCTTTAAGCGAAGGGAAATAATGGATAGGATCCATGGATTAGTATTCCATTGATAAAGTATTTTTACAAATGTATGTATGCATTACACTCAGCAAAATGGACTCCAACGATTTGCCTGCATGTAATGCTTGTGCGGCTCAGCCACACACTCACCTCATCAAGTAATCACCACCCTCAAGTAATTTACAAAATAACACCTCATAGTTCTCGGTGCAAACTGGTCATTCAAAATGGTCCGACATGCAACTTCTAATCACTTACTTTTGAGTCAAGTTTTATTTTCGTTTTACTTTTCTTTGGTTTTTACCATAATTTCTGCGACATCACGAACGCTCTTCTAGTTCGCTATCGTGTCTGTTTCGTCGGACCAAATGCTAGCGAGACACAAGTAAAGCCGGGCCTGTTGTCGAGAGTGCAAACGAACAAGCAAATGCTCTTCATTATCCTGTTCTGTCTGTCTCACCACCACGACCACCATCACCACCACCAAACCGATCGGGTCGTAATTTCGGAAAAGCGTATTGCCAAATGACGCAAACAACTCGGGCGGTCTTGCAGCGTAGCAACCAGCAACGAACAAAAACAAAAAACCACCAAAAATTCACCAGAGAAAACTCATTAGTCACAAAACTTTCGCTGCACTTGCAAAATATTTACGTCACACCGAGCCCGGGACAAAGTGCGAAACGGCGACCCGGTCGCAACGGGCTCGCTCGCCAAAATTGGGCCAAAATTTCACGTACCGTGCACTAACAAACACACACACACACGCATAGCACTGGTTCGACACAGGCAGCAGCATTCCTTCCACGACCGCGTGCGGTTCCAAGCAATGCTATTCAGCCGGGTTGTGTGCGGTTGTGCACTCGATGAGGGTGGAGCACAACTTCACACCCGCCCACCCTTTCCACCACTCAATATACAAAAAAAAAACTCCGGTGGCGAGTATCACAGTATCACCCGGCCGCACCTAGTTGGTTAAGGAAATCGCGCGAGCCCACACAAACACTTTTGCATGTAAATTATTGTGTTTATTTTAAAATTTTCCAAACGTGTCCGACTTTTCTTTTCAACCATACACTCTCCATCGTTCCCCGTTCTCTACCCGCTGCTCCTCTCTCACACCGTCTTCACTCCCGCAAAAGTTGCAGCGTACATGCAGCGAGCTTCTTGCGCTCTAAAACTTGCTCTTGGTGCTGTGGTGCTTTTTGGGACCGGGGGCTACATTCGGTACAGCCCTGGTTGTGTGTACTTTGCCGCTAACGTTTCCTTTTTCGGTCGCCCTGTTTCTTGTTTCGTATCGCACAAGCGCTACACACGAGTGGTTACAAATCCGGGGCTCGAGCAGTTCGCAAGCCACCACCGTTTTGTAAACAGTGGCGTTAAGCCGTAAACTTTGTTGCCTCTTTGTGACTGTATATGTGTGACTGTGTGTGTGTGGGGGGGTGTGTTTGTGGAGCCGTCCCCTAGAAAAGCAGCGGCACCAAACTTACCCACCAGCATTCCGGGGTTGGTTTTGGCGCACGTTGCAAGGCTGCCGAATTTGAATTTCGGTCAAACGTTTTGCCTCAAACCCCGAACGGTTGCGGTCGAGGTAATTTTATGCATTCTGCGCTACGGGCAAGAATGCCCCAGGGGTAGCGCAGTTTCATCATTGTAATAACAGCCCCGGAAGGCAGAAGGTAACCCCTTCTTCGTAAGAAAGGGGTTTAAACTTGTTTTTGTTCAAGTTCAGCAAAAGCTAACTGCACAAACTTCATTATGAAGCACGGGTCGGAACAGGTCACTCTGCTCACTCATCATCAATTCGGTGGATCTCTTTTTCAAATCATATTCAATATAATTCACTCCTTTGAAGTACTTTCACGCGTGATGCTTTCTAATTTATCAAATAATAAAGCCAAAAAAGAAAACAACATTCTACCCCATCTTTCCATATCGAGACAGCACGGACAAGATCAAACATATTCAAGCAACCGGCATCGGAAAGGCAACCGACGCGCCGCATTCCAGTTCACATTCCGTTACCGGTGTAAATGAAGTTACGATCAACTTTATGCCCTTTGAAGCATTCACCCTTGCCCCCTTGTTTTCCACAAATTTTCCATCGGCCCATTACGAACCCAACATCAATAAAAACTCATTTTCCACCGGACTGAATCGTACGTTGTTTTTTTTTTTTTTTGGGCGGCCGGAGGAAGTAAGAATGTGTTCAGTAAGTGTGTGGCTGTGTCTGCTTGGAAAATATTAGCATATTTTAAGGAAACTTTCTTATCGTTGCCCCCCCCCCCTCACTCCATCTGCCACAAAATCTGGCCCGAAACATGTGCGGCGGTGCTCTGCTCGAAGCGAAACACATTCATCGATGAAACGCATGAAATGCTGTGCAAGACAAATACGATTTTACAGTTTGCTCCCAAACACACTGGCACACACACACACACACACATACAGAGCCACAGACACATTTCTAGCAGAACCGAACTCGAAAGGGAGCAACTTTACCCCCACCCTCAGAGTGAGATGTGAGAAGCAGCCGAGGCAGCGAAGACACGGGCTGGAGAAAGTTTTCCCTTTCAAATCCGCCCGTCTGTTTGTCGTTCTATAGGGGGCGGGGGACGAGAAGGTGCTCTCTTCCAGGTGGGGGGACGGGGTTCATCCACCCACCCCCCCCCTCCCTCTCCCGAAAAGTTGTTCCAAAGCATAACGTACCGCCAAAGTGTTCCAAACGCACCAGCTAGCGGTAAGCGAAGGAAAGGACGCTCCAGAATGTGGCAGTGCTACTTCAAACGAAATTTTATTTACAATTCAATTGACTTCTCCCCTCCCCGACCAACCGTTGCCGGCACGGGACGGTGCAGGAGTTCGGAAACTTATTTTCCATCTAATATGTTAATATTTCATCCGCTCGATCGAAGCGAACGCCTCAGCCAGCCATAGATTTGGCGAGTACAAAGGTAGAATGTATATGTGTGCCGGTTGCCTGCTGGCCTGTGCGTACCGCACACACACACACACACGTTTCCGCAACCGCAAACGAGATTTGCTGCCGGGCGGGTCCGTGTTGCAGACGCTCCTGGTGGTAGGCAAATTTGACTGGCAAAACTTTTCCATCCACTGCAATACGTAATACGTGCCCGCTGTGGCTTTCTGTAACGGAACGGGCGGGACGGCAGGAGGCGAGAACGAACGAGAAAAAGTTACTTACTGACTTGTCGTTACCATCGCAACGATCACGGTGCGCTTGGACGAAGATTCAGCCAACCAAGCCCTCCCCCCCCCCCCCCCCCTCCCCCACCTCCGGGTCCAAGCCGCCCAATCAGATAACAGCGAAGCGGAGGAGTTTGTGCATTCATCAAATGAAATTTATGTACAATGTGCATAGCATCCTTCCTCCCAGCAGCGGGAAGAGGGAGTTCCATGCACCCACTGATGGAGCGAAGGAGGGGAAGGGTTTACTCCAGCTGCAACAGCCCTGCGCCACCCTGTGCTAGACTAAAGGCACAACTCGTTTGAATAAAACATTTAAACTTGCTGTTATAGCTTATTGTGGCGAGCAGAATTGAACGTCAATCCCCGGCTGTCGAGCCGGTGGGCATGCAACAAGCAAAAGCGGCCAATGAAATAATTTGCTAGCAACGCCCATCCAAGCGAACGGTGGACTGTGAATAAAGCTGACCGATATTTTACGGCCTGTCATTGATGTGTTTTGCTCGAAATGTCAAGCCAGTGCAGTCACCCGTCCGCGCATTAGGGCGCGAGTCTCGTGTAACCCATTGGGTGGAAACGCTTCAACACGATTTGCACCTACTAGTGGTGGGAGCTCGGAATCAGAACTACTCGATTCCGATTCCAGAACTGGCTCCGGAATTGGCTACGGAATTGACTACGCAATCGGATACGGCTCTGGAATCTTCATAAGAATTAATCGGTTTGAAGCACATTTGGATCCTTTGCAGCTTATTAAATAGGGATCGAAGCACCCAGTACATTCGGGCCAAACCAGTGGAATCATTTGGACAGTTGGATGAGAAAGGATTCATCGTTACATTGCAGTATGCATTGAACGTTTAATTCCTTTAATTTTTAACCCGACTGCGGCTTGCTCCAAATGCACTTTAAAACGATCCATTCTCATGGAGATTTCAGATCCAAATCCAATTCCAGCGCTGATTCCGATTCCGGAGCCGATTCCATTTCCGAAGCCGATTCCAATTCCAGAGCCGATTCTGATTCCAGAGCTGATTCTGGAACCGATTCCAGAGTTTTTAAAGTTTAGCCATTAAGGAAGCCATTAAAGACAACGATTTCACCATTTCAATGTGGAAACTGTTCTAAAGCCATCTTTTTATACAAAACACTTCTACTGGAAGTATTCATTTTCATTTCGCTCGAGAAGAAATAATTGAACAGTTTGAACTGCATTTCAATATTATTTTAAGTAGAGTGAGTGAGTGTCCAATGAGGTTAATTGGATAAAACAAAAAAGAACATTTTTGTTTCTAAAAACCATTCTCTACGACCCGTCCAACGATCGACAAGTTACCAAATTTCCGCAATCGTCATGCAAAAGTTCAAGCTCAAAACCAAGGCTGCCACACAAAAGTAGGCAATGGGTCGCCTGGTCGAACTGTCCTACCACACACACACACACACACACACACACACACACACATACTGCACTGCACAGCAGCTGCATCAACCCAAAACGGATGAACGGAATGTTACCAGTATGGTACGAATAAACTAAGCACACGAGGGCCCTCGTCAACGAACGCTAACGAACCATCACACACAACCATCACCTACATCATCACCATTGCCCGTCATCATCGTCATCGTGGGCTCGGGACGATGAGAAAGCTCAAACGAACCTGTACCAACACACCACATCGTGCCGTCGGTTGCAAGCCAAACACACACACACACAGCATCAGCAGCTGCTTAGAGCGAATTTGTACCGAGACGAATGGCAAACGGCACCACATGTCGCCCGTTATGCACAACGGCCAAGCCAAGCAGCAGCAGAAGTGAAGCTACAAAAAAAAAATCACCCTAGCCACATACACATACGAAAAGCGCCGGATCCGAGGCATCGGGAGAGCGACAGCGATATTTTATTGCAAATATATTTATGTTATTTGATTTTGATATGAATATGTTAGCACTTTATGCAGATGTAATAAAACATTCGCATGTCGCTCTCGTTCTGCTTCCCCGATGGAAAGCCGATGGAGGCGCCCGGTACGTTTCACGGCGCAGCGCGTTCCGCACGTTCGTTTGCACCATCATCCACAGCACTGCAGCTTCCATCCGTCCGTGTGTGTGTGTGTGTGTGTGTGTGTGTGTGTGTGTGTGTGTATGAACAAGGGGCAAATAAATTTTCCACAATCACACCTTCCTTCCGCTCCCCAGCGCTGCAGGTGTGGAAGGTACCGCCGTGCCCATCTAACTGTGCGGGGCACAGCATATTTATGGGGAACACATGCTTGAAAAGTAAAAGCATCACAACCGTCCGTAAAGCTCGCATTACGTACCACATCTACACACCCCTATGTTGGCCAAAGGGGTTACAGTGGCAGCATTTGCTGGACAGATGACATTTGGTTGAGGTTCTCGCGCAACACCAAACATCATCACACCCGGCCGCTCGCCCGCTAAACTGACCGAAATGGGTGTGTTCCCCACACGATAAGGGCTGCAGGATGTGCAGCGGAAATCGAAATTTAGCCACACAACCAACCCCCCACGTTGCACGGGCTTCGGTGCAGAAAAGGCGAAACGTTACATGTGCGAACCGTTTCAACAGCACGATCAACAACAGCTTTTTGCATGAAATGTTAAACTAAACGCGGGCGCACAGGGCATGATGGACAGTGTTTCGATATCGCAACACTGCCACCGCTAAGCTAGTGCAACATTTTCGGTATGGTGATTTACTTTTACACACACACACACACAACAGTCCGTCCGTCCAAGACCAAGTCCATTTCTGGTTCAGAGCGCTACAAATCAAACGGGTTCGTTTACGCTTCGCTTTACAGTTTCAGCAGTTGCTGTAGTGTGAGGAACCGGGTCCGATCCCTAAGGGGGGGAGGTGTAACTTTAGTGAAAAGTTTTCTAAATAAGCACACACACACACACTTAATTTCGATGGACACTGGCGTGGGAAGCGAACGATTGTCCCTAGAGTGGTGGTGCGATGGAATTGGAAGCGAATTTCCATCCATTGGCAACACAAACTTTCCACCGGACACACTGCTCATAAAACATTCAAACGCAAACGGTTCGTTCGCTGTGAGCCTACGGGAGCACATTTAGAGTGAGGTGATTAATATTAAATGTGCAGAAAACAATATTTAAAGGTGATCTATGAGAGCGGGCATGCGGCTAGAACTTTTACCCTATTACTATGATAAGCTTTGGTACGCTCATGGGGGGGGGAGGTTTTAAATTGAGACTAAAAAAGGGGATATTTCTGTCTGGAAATTCAATTAGTTGCAAGCGGTTTAAAGGTCATCCAGCTACACGCTTTATCCACTGTGTTGATGTGTGCAATATTCGTCGTTTTGTCTAATTATCGTATTATTATTTACACTGCTCTGTGCACAAAGTATCGTTGTGTACA
This sequence comes from Anopheles melas, assembly GCA_000473525.2. NCBI lineage: Eukaryota > Metazoa > Arthropoda > Insecta > Diptera > Culicidae > Anopheles > Anopheles melas. The sequence continues at coordinate 48,215 of KI919394.1, read as the reverse complement.
ACTGAAAAACATCTATCTAGCTGCAAAACGCATCAACAACAATTCACCGCAACAACCACAACGTAAACAGCGAACCTCCGAAGTTCGTGGAAAAGTATACAACATCATCGAACAAAACGGTTCCATCTATCAGCAACGTACACACAGCAAAACACAGCCCATGACGTGACAATGTGCCACCACCGCCACCACGCTGATAATGATGGTGTGTGTGAGAGCGAGAGAGAGAGAGAGAGAGAGAGAGAGAGAGAGAGAGAGAGAGAGAGAGAGCGCGCGCCTACAAAAACATCGGTGATAATTGAAAATAAAACCGTAAACATGCTTTCCTCGCAAGCGAATACAACACTTTCCACACAAACAAACGGCAACAAACAAGCGGAAGCAAGAGGGGGAGAGAACAAAAAACGCATCCAAAACACAGCCCCATAATTATGTTCCCCACTTTACCGGAAAATCAATCAAAGCACTACCGAAGGCACGACACCGGTTGCGGAAAGGGACAAAATGGGCAAGGACATCAACAAAATAACACAACCATTGAATGAAAAAAGGAAGGAGAAAACAAAAAGGCAGAACTCAAAAACCCGCACCAGGAAAACAAACCCCTCGCACGCCAGCAGAAAAGGGGAGGAAAGAAAGAAACACAGTTATCCCACTGCAATCGACCGGCCGAACCTCCATTTGCATGGCAAAAGCTAATAAAAATGATTTAATGGTTCTAATTTTGTGGGAAAGCTTTTACTTCCACGCTTCATCGCCGCGTCGAGCGCTTCACCGCCTCCCACAGAGGGGCCGCAAATAAAGCTGCCCAGGACACCGGGCACCACCCCAGATGGACCTTCGGTTTTGATGGATTTCCCAACGAACCAAACGTTATCGGACCCGAAGCGGAGTGCTGCGAAACGGGACCTGCACAGGGTTGGGTGTGAAAAATAAAGGGAACGTGTCGACTGGGTGGTGGTGGCCACCCTTTTTTGTCGCTTTTATCGAAGGGAAATGAAATGAAATGAGAAAAGGATTTCAACGCTCTACCGGCGTGCTGCATCATTATCCGGGTTTGGCGGATTCGGTGATGCATTTAGCACCTATGTTCGATGTTGGAAAAAGTGTGCTGTTTTTTCCCTCTTTATCACCCTCATTTCAGCTCGCAAGACCTCTTACCCGAACGGGAGTGAATTACGACATCGTAATAAAAGCATTTCGACGATCCGCAAACCTTTCGCCGCGAACGAACGGACAAACACAACAAAACTCACCGCTAGTAGCTCGCGTCAGGTCAAATAAAAACAAACACCCTGTTACAACTGTCCAACTCTCAGCGGAACCACCCATCTCTCTTACTCTTCCGCTCCGTCTCTCTTTCTCTCT
>KI919394.1:0-42282 GCA_000473525.2 Anopheles melas | reverse complement strand
ATTATTATCATGGTTGTTATTTATAATTATTTATAATTATAATTTTATTTCTATCGTAATTATTATTTTTAACCTTTTCCTTATTATTGCACCTTTATATTGCAGTCGCTTTTGTTTTGGCTATGAAAATGTAACGCTCGTCGCATCGCCGCATTTTAAGAGCATTATTCCTATCAACTCTCTCAAATGCACCTTAAACTGTAGATAGCACACTACCCTGTTTCTTTTTGTTGCTAAGATAAACGTGTCTTCTTTCTTTATTGCCGTTTATCTTTATCTTTATCTTTATCTCTTATTTATGTAACCATGTTTGGGAAACTATGAATCCAAACCATTAACGTCCAATGTCTTTAAATGAGAACAGGTCAAACCTGTTGCTAGGTTGCCATTTTCAGTTTGAATTAGGACAGTTTCATGAAAAACTGTTCACAAACAAAACTAGGGAATTAGCTAAATCGGAAAAGCAGGTGATTTTTACTATAAGAAAAATTCTAAGGCTTACATTTTTTGAGGCCAATCACCCTTGAAGACAAAAGGTGAAGTTGTTAGAGTCCACACTGTATTCAAAAACATTGATAAACGTTTTCATTGATTGCCATTCTACCATTTGAATGGTTCTGCTGGAAGAATCAAAAGCTTAGCGGGGTTTAAACCGTCCTTTGCTTCTAACGAACTATCAAACGTAGTTAGATAAGAAATGCAAAAAATAAATATTTTTTTAATTAAAATACGTTTTTAATTAACTAAATCCCAAACAACTCCATTAAAACGGACCCCTTTTCAACATTAATGTCGATGTGTAGACTGTTTGCATCAAATGCTTTTCGATTGGGATTTGTTCAATGAAGAAACACTGTTTTTTAGACCTTTTAAAAGATATCGGTGTAACATTGCCAGTTGTCTTTGGTGACTCGTGTTTACTCCAAAAGAGAAATTACTAATCCTGAATCCCAATTTCGAACACCCGACTATTCGACCATTTTTCAATCAAAAGCGGCCACTCTTGCCCAAAATTTAGCACCAAAGCTCAACCGACAGGTACTTACACCACTGATTTCCACCAGCTTTCGGCTTGGCCTGCGTACAAATCAATCATCAAAACGGGCGCCCCTGTCATTGCACGACATTGCATTTGTAATTCCACGACCGCCAGTCCGGACCGTAGTGGTTGCCCCAAAACGAACATGCAAATATTGTCCCATCCATCTGCCGAATGGGTTTCCAATACATCAAAACCGTGTCCGTTTACACTGAAACGCACTTTTTTTAAGCCACTGTGACTGTGTGTGTTTTTGGTGATGTTTCTCGTGCAAAAGAGAAAGTATTGTATAGGCACGCTCCGTGTCGCCTACCTGTGATCCGTAGTGTCGCAAACCTTGGACGGATTGATGTGTGGACTGGCGGGTTTTTTATTCTCGTTTTCCTTTTTCCTGTCCTGACATTCCACTCCGGTGCGATCTGTGACTTACATTGGCTGATATTAAAATTTATGCCCTATGCGAAGCACTACGCTGAACGCTCAGCCCACGCGATCACAATTAAGAATCCGGCGCAGCCCGTAAAGCACGGCGCGGGGACGGACCGTCGTCGTCGTCTCGCGACCGCAATTCGATACTTTAACCCGCCTTTCCCCGGTCACCACGCGCACGTGTTGCCCCGTCGAACGGAAGGGCCGGGAGGATGGTGCGCAAGCAACATATCACGGAAGTACGGAACAGGTTACCCTACTTCGCCGTCGAGCTAGCAAAGGCGGAGCTGGAGAAACATCCCCCGCGCGTTCGGAAAAGTAATAAAGAACAATTGCGTCACATTCGGTTGATTTATAGATTCGATCCGTCCGCCCGATGGCTTCGCTACGGCAAGGGCCGGGATTGCTGCACAGCCCGTTTTCTTAACCGGTAGGTAAAGGATTGCAAAAGACGCGCCCCACTGGGCGGTAGCGCTGAGGGGAAGCGACGATACTGCTAACAGGGCATGACCATAAAGCATAGTTTTGGAACGCCGAGGCCACCGGGTGGATGAGCGGTTTTGGCTCGTAATTCTTTTGCACCGCATACACACACAAACACACGGAGATAGAGAGTGGGTAAGACGGGGAAGGAGTAGACAGAGCAGAGGAGGATGGTGATTGGAAACTGTCCTGTATGGGATTGTGCTTGCGCATTGCGCATTCCAATAAACCGTCAAAGCAAGCAAAGCGTCGGCTCAGTGGCCTGCTTTGATGAATGGGTTGTACGGCTCTGTTTAAAAGCTTTATTTCACTGATTTTCCTGCTCTACCAGCACCTTTTGACTGTTCGCTTCAGTCAATGATGTATTGGAAATTGTGCTACTGATAGAAAGAGAGCTGAAGGGAAAGAGAGAGAGAGAGAGAGAGAGAGAGACTGGACAATTTATGAAACAAAATGTACTTATATTTTATCCGTGTTGTGGATTGTAACGATCATCCCCTCATAGCGTTTGGTACAGACAAATGTAGCTGAACTTCATGTATTCCCTCACAACAATCTTAGCACACCAGCACTCTTCGACAGGGGTGGGGGTATAATTCTCGCCGAACGATCGTACAAGTTGTAGAAAATAAAACCCATTTATTATCTTTATCGATACAGCCGGAGTGAGTTAGAAATGGAGCATACGTTTTTGATTTATTTTCTCCCCGTTTACATGCGCTTTTCCGATTGTACTTCCTTTATTAATGAACCCTTCTGCAGTTCCCTCTCTTCGACCCGCATGGTATATCTCTATTTAGAAGTATTAAAAGCGCCCATAAAACAAACCTGAAATCCCGCACCTTCTGCCCTTTGCTCAACAAAGGCAACTAAAACGGGCTTTCACACAATTCAAAAGTACACTTATGGTATATTGCACCCCGCTAGTTCCCGTTGCGCTCCCTTCTTTGCAGAATTCATTCATTCGCGGATCACTACGTACGTGCGACCATCGGATCGGTAGATAGGCCGACAGCTAAAAAAGAAATGGATGAATTGGTCGTCAGTTCTTGTTGCTTTGTTTCTGCGTTCCCTTCTGCACGCGGTTGGACGAGTCCGCGTCGTATCGGCGTAGCTGTAATTTATTTACAATGCACCACCATCATATGCCCGGACACACGTGCCGCCGGGGGGGATTTAGAATGCTCGAGCTTTTGTTGCAGTAATGTGTTGGATTGTGTAGCAAGAGTGCGTAATGGAAACAAAAAAGTATTATATTGCACCACAGCCGCTGATTGAAATTGTGATCGAAGGATTGATTGCTTTTTTTTGTTGATTTTATTCGTCAACTAAATCAAACACAATTTACATGTAAATGGATCCCACTTAGTGCAAAAACCGCCGTAAATAGGCATAAAACACCTTCCACCTTTAAAACATAAACTTTCAATCCGTATTTGAGGTAAATGATTTGGGTTTGAATTGAAGATTTTTTATGCTGTAAATTTAATTTCGCATTTCAAATATAAAAGACGACATTGCAGATATAAAAGAGATGACTTGATGCTCAATATAGTAAACGAGCAGTCAATAGTTTAAAGCATGATTGAATGATAGATTTACATCGATTTTATTTAAATTTATTACAATGAGATTTGTAAAAGTGATTCCAACTGTCCCGCTTTATTTGATTAGGTTAATTTGGTATTTGGTTTAGAGAAATTTCTTCAGCTCCTCGCGTCTTCCTTGCCAACCATGCAGCATCATGCACTGTTAAATATATTCACGAAAAGGCTGTGTAATTTGGAGGAAATGTGAATAACAAAATGTACACCCTTATCGCTGGTCGGTTTGAAACTGTATATTTGTTTGTCCCTTTTCTATACAATAATTCATGCAGTTTGTAATTCATAATTCGTATTCGAGCAGTTCTTCACGTCGAGCAGTTTATCTTAGTAATCTTAGTTTCCTGATGTTTAGTTCATGCAAATTGATGTTCGAATATAATTCACCTAATTCTAACATGCACTAATGATCACCCTGCCCTTGGAATCATTTCAGACAAGCCAATCTGCCGGCCGGATCAGAAGAAAATCTACGGCGTCGCCCGGAACGAGGCGGCCGAGATCCTGTGCCAGGTCGATGCCTATCCACCGCCGGAATCGTTCAAGTGGTCCTTCAACAACACTGCCGAAACGATCGATATGCCGCAGAGCGGATACCGCGTGCACGCCGAGCAGGCCTCGTCACTGACCTACACCCCAGTAAAGGTAAACGCTCAAACAGGCCCTTGAAGGGACCATCACACACACACACATACACGCGCACACACTCTCACCACACACCACACACTTGCCACACATTCCACTGTCTAGAGTTTCATTTCCTACGCGAACCCTCCATGCCACTCCAACGCCAAATCGGCATGAGCGTATGTGTTTGTGTATGTCCTAACGACGGTCGGAAAAACTCCCCCCAAAAATCACACACACACACATGGGCAAGCTCTCGCTGACAGATGTGGTTTTTTAAGGGTGCGCAGCTGCTAGAAGGCACATACTCCAGTGCACAAAACCACACAAACACACACACACACACACACACACACCGACACAGGACATAGTTTGGGAAGGTAGGGGCTCAGGGGTGGGAAATTGTTGATGTGCATAAATAATCAACCGAAGCCGAACTGAGCGGGACGAGCGGGTAGAGCGGGCTAGCCGTTGTCGCTTTCCATCTGGCTAACGGACGAGGCTCGATGCTTCGTAACACTACCGCAATGGGAGGATTTGGGAGGTTTACCTTTGCCGGCTCATCTGCCGCTCGGGTCTGCTTGATCGCCTCCTCCCACCCCGGTTCGCCTATGCTTGCAGTTGTCACCGGGCGAAGCAGCCCCAGCTCCGGCACAGAACCACATGTGCAAACAGTTGTCCACATTTAATTAAATATTTAAATCACCTGACCTATAAAAAAGCCCCCCCCCCCCCCTCCACCGATCTCACAGCAAAGTGCGACAAAAGGGCCACCTTTTCCGAGCGAGCGCACCACCAAAGCGTCCAACGTCACATTAAAACATTTCCTTCGGAGCGAAAATTTGACCGAGTTTTTGGGGTTGTGTTTTCTGGTCAATATTACAGTACGGGGGCACGCGAGGGCACGAAGGAAGGGGCCAGTGCAAATCCCCTTCTCTTCAAACCGAAGCCAGGCGAGCTGAATAGGAGCAAGATTCGGCACGGCCCTGGGTCGGGATTGTATGCCACCACGGAAGCAAAGCAAATAAAAACAAACCGCTAAGCGAACGTGTGAGCGGCAAGCAGCAGAGGAAAGTAACCGAAGAAGAAAAACTAGTGTGATAGTCGTAACGTGCCTGTTTGCATGCCTCCATTGCCCCACACACCCAGTGCCCAGCGTCCGCTAAGCGCTGTCGTTCGTTTATTTGTTTGCAATCGCTCCACACACACACACACACACAAACACACCGTTTTCGCACCAAGCCTCCGAAGGGCTGAACCAAACCAAACACCCGACGCCGAATCGCGTGAGCACCATGCCCTGCCCTTTTGCACACGGCGCGGGAAACCGTGGTGGTACGGTGGAAACGTGGTGGAAAATATACTTTATTTTTCATCACTTTTAAAAGCATTTTACCATTAAAGGCAAATTTGTTGCATGTTGCCATGGCGAAGCGTCCGAAGTTGTTTTCCATCCGTGTGCCTGGGAAATGAGTGTGTATGTGTATGTGTGTGTTTTCGCTTTCTCTCTTTATCGCTCCGTTGCCGGAGAAGCGCAGAGTGCCCGAACGCTTTCGATCGGCGAAAGTGCTGCCCGATGGGCGCAAAAACCCCTTTTCACTTGCCCACATTGGCAGGCAGGCTATAATTTTTCATAAACACTGGGCCATTATTAACATACTATTAGCATAATCCATACGATCCGACCGAACGTGTACGGCCAGAGAACAGAGAAAAAAGGGTGCACGTACGAGAGGCGCCGCCAAGCGGCACGCCAAGCTCGCCCAGGGGTCGTCGTTCATTCATGGAAAATGAAAACGGTCCACAGCGGGCAGCCAGAAACGCGATTCGCGACCGGATGCACACCAATGCACTTTTCGGTAGGGCAGTTGGGCCCTGTTTCTGTGGTCTGCTGCTTGGCAGCTCACCTACCCCTCACTCTATCCCGCTCTTACCGTAAACGGAACCAAATGGGAAATGATGAAAATGTATCATTACGCTCACTTACCCGGAAGACGGTAAGAGGGCAAGCCGGTGACGGTGATGGCATGACGTATTGATGGCCCAATTTCAGCACTTTGCCGCCGCACGCCGTAATCCGTACCCAGGAGCTGCTACGAGCAGCAGCAACTGCAATGAGCAAGAACATTATGTGAAATATGGAAACGGATTAAATTATTACCATTCGCGGACCGCCGCGGATGGTACGAAATGTTAACCTTCACGCAGATTGCATACGTTGCGGGCGCAGCACGGGTCGTTGCAGCCTTTTTTGCACCGGGCAGCGTTGGCTACTTTGTGTTCCAATTTCGAGCGTAATAACTTTTGGAAAAAAGCCGTGAGGCTAAAGTGTGTTAACATAACACTGCAACAACACCAGCGATCATCATCATCATCATCCTCGGCATCATGCTCGTCACCGTTGGCGTTGCGATCGTTGCCTGCGGGAAGTCTGGACCAGCGGGCATGTAATTTAAAACGAATTAAGTGTGGTTCGGTGCTTGTGGACGAGCTAAAACACTGTGTAAAAAACGATTGCACGCACGAGGCGCTGGCTACAATTCAACCATAGTTGAAATGGAATGCAACACAAACATAGTTAAATTAATTAAACCAGGGGTCTTCAAACTAGAGGTCTCCGCGGGCCCCATGCGCTCCTCCATAGCCGTTAGTGTGGCCCGCGATGACTTGGTAAAGTTTAAAACAATAAGATTATTATTTTGCTTATTTTAATACAAAATTTAATTGTTTACTTTTTAAAGACAAAACTCAAGCTTCGAAAAGGTATCATTTATTCAGATTTTTTAAAGCGATATTCAAATGTTCCATCAGCTAAAAGAAACGTCGAAATGGTCCTCTACAAAGTTATTTGCGATGCAAGGCAGCCCGCAAACTGAAAACTTTGAAGACCCCTGAGTTAAACAACCAAATGTTATTGCTTTTTACGATTGGTTCTTTCACACTCAACTGTGTGCACAAGGATCCTTGTATGGAGGGAAGGTAAAGACGGACACATTAAGAAAAGTGGTAAAAATCTTTTACACAAAATTAAATACAGCCACCGTGTAGAATTTATGTTTTGGAAATAACTCAGCCAGTTAGGTGGAGTTATTAATAGATGCTTCAGGCCAGTATTTAAAAAAAAAACTTCAATCTTTGATAAGCTGTATACTCTCTTATCTATTCCCGAAAGATGTCGTATCAGTTCCACTCCTTTAATTTGATTGAACACAGAAATGATCCAAGACATGGTCCAAAATGTTTACGTTTTGTGAGGTGCGTCATCAGCATGTCGTGCGAGTAACGGAATACTGCTTTCTCGAGTGGCTGGTTTATCCATCTGGCTTCCTGTTACTCTTACTTACTCTTAAGGTTATTTGATGCCATCTGCAAGTCAATAATTGATAACGCAATAATCTCAAAACATCTCTAAATTTTCGATTCATCCTGCGCCATGACAGAGTGTCCGTCCGTTTTAAAGCTTTAGATCCGTTGTAGTCAAACAAGATCCACAAGCGAGGATTTGTTTTGCTCTCAAATTTGACCATTTTGACAGAAATCATCCCAAAAATGGGTTTCAAATGCCTTTGTCAAATGTCAGATTTTATGCTACATTGTTGAAATTATTCAATTATTACTTTGTTCCAGCATTTAAGACAACTGTTCATCTTTCAGTGAGAATGTGCAGTGGCCTGGAGTGTTTTCGAGTCATTATATTTTCACTAGCTTGGTAGCTTGAGATGCAAACGATACTTTGGATACTTGCTTTAATCTCATACGATGCTTTACAGCTCATTATGAGTTGACACAGCGTTTGTACTGCGCTTCTCGTCAAAGCTTTCAACCCACACTAATCGTCCAGGTCCTGGTTCAAACAGACCCCTTCAACTACTGAAACCACCAACGGTAGCATTCATTCCTGCTCACTCGAATCTCCACACCAGTCTCCAGTGTGCCGTTCCGTCCGCAGGGAACCGTCGTGATGTGATCAGCAGCAAGACCGCAAAACACGCAAATAGAACGACTTTTGACGAATGGAGCAAACAAGGTCACAGAGCGACGTTACTTCATCATTTTCTTCCTGTGCCAGTGGCGTTATCGATATTAATTGCTCTTTAGAAAATTTCTCCCGAAACCGGCTGCGGCCATCACAGCACATCGGGCACGCAACAAGCTCGTAAGCGGATTGTAAGCCAACCCTGCGCCCGGCGCATAAAGTGGCGCCCACTCAAGCACCTTTGCTCGATCAATCATAATTTGGCCACCATTATGGCCTCTCTTTCTCTCCTGCGCCCAGTCACCGTCAGTTGGCGCCCAGGTGTGCCGTCAGTTTCGTGCTGTGATTGAAGAGCTGTTGCTGTTGCTGGATGGATCGCGTTCTGTTGCGGTTCATCGCTCTGCCATCTGCCCACTGCCGTGTTACTTCTCCCTGTTGGGTCAAAGGTCGAATCGTTTTGTGGTTCTACCATTTGTCTCCGGTAAGCCCTCAAGAAGGGCTTACATCATCCGGAGCTACCCGGGACCACAGACACTGCTTGACGTTCTGAGCAACGTTGGCAAATTGCAAAAAAAAATCTAAACCCTTCCATTCGATCCTTCGAACGGAAAGCAATCGCAGGTTGCTGAACATAATGCTGCTGTTTGCCTGTCAGATTAAACACGGGGCGCCACCCGGCCCACTCTGCCCGTCTCTTGTTCGCGCGGTACACCACCTCGTGTCCTGTCTACCCGCAGTGTCGGGTGTAGCGCGTTCCTGCCGTTCGCTTGCCATCACGGCGCGTTTGACCGTTTAGCAAAACAAATCGCTCACCCCTCATTTCACTGTCAGACGGGTGAACCCCGGGCAACGCCCCGGCCATCAGCTCTGACATGCCGGCAGTCAAATGTGAGTTTATAATTTCTACCACCGACCCTTGATTCATTATTGTGTATGCAAACAAAACACCCGCACAAGGCCAGCAACGATCAGTTCGTGCCAACAGTTCACAGTTCGGCACGTGAAGAATTTATTAATCAACGGCAACACGTTCGACGGCGGCGGGAAAAAAAAGATAATTTGCAAGGGTGCTGTAATTGAAAAATAATTTCCACTTTCGCCAACCTGCCTCTGGAGCGGTGTCTTAACGGTTCCTTCTTATTTTTTGCCACTGTGTTCTGCCCATTATTGTGCTCTTTAGAGGGGGCTTTTTCGTTTTCCATGTTATTCCGTACCGCGCAACACATAATACATTGACCCGGTCGAAGCGTTCCCGCAATCCGAGTGCCGTTTGCGAGATTGGTTTGCGTTTGTTTGATTTACGCCACGGCCCCTGCGCGCGCCCCTGTAACACCATCACAAACCCTGTTCTGCATGTACACACACACACACGCGCGCGCCGCGATAAGTGGCCCGGTCAGACCCGTCGGTCGGTTTCGTGTTGGGTTGGGTCGGAGCAAACAAACAAAAAAAAAAAGCTGTGTGCTGAATTCAATTATCGTGCTCATAAATCACGTGTACAACTTTGGCACTGTTCAGTCGATTGCTCCCTTTTTTTCCTCCTCTCGCTCTTTTGATGAATCGCTGGAGAAGGGGGGGGGGGTTGTGGAAGGATTGGAAAATTAAAATGAGATCAAGCTTGGCGCAGGGTCCATACTTTTGCGGGGGAACAAGAAGCGCGGGAACGAAAGAGAGCGAGGCAAAAGAGCAATGCGGAGGGCTGCGGTGGCATTTGCAGCGATTAATAGTCCGTTCGATTCGATGGTTTACGTTGCCTCACAAACACTTAATGCAATTAAGCTCGTTATTTATTATCATGCTGATCGAAACGGCATCCATCCATCCGGGTGTGGGTTCGATGTTAAGTTTTTGTGTTTTTTTTTTTTGAGGGGGATATGCTGTTCGTGTTTTACCCATTTGTTTGCAAACCTTCGTCAAAGTAGTGTCCGCGGCTCGATCGAGCGGTACCGATTGCCAATGCGGTTATTTTGAATTATTCCAATTAAATCTATTATGTGGTTCGGGTCGAAATTGGATTACGTTACAGGCATAATTCAGTTACGCACCGGTCCCGCGTGGCTTTCACTCGTGTGGCGTGGAGGGCATTAAAACTGTCAAATGAACAAGCGCGTAAAATAAGTCTATTTATTGGAAGCGGTAATGACTCACACAGTGGTACACTGAGGTAAAACAGTGAGCTCAATGTTTTTTTTTTTTAATAACAGGTTGATCATAACACTAGCTGTCTGCTGTTACTTCTTTCGCATTGATACAGTTTAATCCATGCTGATGGGAAGGTTTCAACCTGAACGGCTCGCACGGCTACGTACAGTTAAAGGCAGGTCAAGTAAACAGTAACATTAAGCGGTTTAATTGATCGCTGCTGTCCGTAACTCAGTCCCACCCTATTAGGTAAACTAAAACACTTATTCTAACTAGTCCAAAGCATGGCCAACTTACTCGAAAGCACACACCAAACCATCAAACTAATAGATTTACCAGGCTCAATACTCCCCATACATACGTTGGCCCTTTTCCAAATATGCCCCCGCCTACTGATGCACTGATGGTTGTGCCGGCGATGAGTGTCCTTCCAGTGGGAGCAGTATTCCAACTGTTTGGGTGGTTTCGCGTTTTTGTTTGTCTACAGGCAATGTTTCCTAAACGCATACCAAAGCACAAACAAAGCACACACACCTCGTAGTAGCGTTGCGTGTAGAGCGCGCTGAATAAACTTCGCTGGGTGCGCTGGATGCCCCACGGGCGCTACATTAACTGCCGGCACTGGACACTGTGCATTGTTTGATCAGCTTGTTGCCGATGAGTTGTTGTTTGTGCTGCGCGTGTATGTGATTCACCTGAAAATAAACCCTCCCGCGCGTGGGTGCTGTTTGCAAAAAGCGAGCTGAACCCATCGACCGAAAACCATACGACACAGCGCACAGGCACAAAACACAAATATTTTGTCTGGCCAGACGTAACGGAACGCGTCGGCTGGCTGCTGGTGCAGCATTACTTTACGTGCAGCACCGTGTGCATCCGAGCCAGCGAGCAGGCGAACGCAAACACACACACACACACACTCCCGGAGCGATCGAAAGCGAGCTACGCCTAAGATAGGCCAACGACTCCCGCCTAGCTCGGCGCACAGTTCTGTCATGTAAACATGACCTCGCGGCAGCAAATCACACTAGCCAGCTCGCAGCCCGCACACGCTTTGCCGGAATTGGGGCAGGATAGTAATTACGGGGGGGGGCGCTTGCCGGCCTCGGTGGCCAAACAAACCAGCAAGCGATTATTGTTCACGCTCTTTGTTCGCCAGCAACAAACCACTGGCTGGCACCGGCACTGCGAAACTGTGTCCGACATTTTAGTTCCACTCCTCTTCCCACCACCCCTCCCCAATCACTCGATAATGCCACTCGCCAAAAACAATGGCAGCAATAGCGACAGTCCTTATTAAGCAGTCAGCATAATGAAACGCCCATAAATCACGCATTTATTATTTCATCTCCCACAGTCTCGCATCGAACTCATCGTCCCACTAATGTGCCCACACACCCGCTATGCCTAATTCCTCGTTCTCTCTAACTCTCTCTCTCTCTCTCTCTCTCTCTCTCTCTCTCTCTCTCTCTCTTTCTCTCTCTTCAACTGACACTCTAGGAGCTCGACTACGGTACGATCATGTGCTGGGCGGACAATGTGGTCGGCCAGCAGAAGGAACCGTGCGTGTTTCATCTGATTGCGGCCGGCAAGCCCGAGATGCCGTACAACTGTTCGCTCGTCAACCAGACGTCCGAGTCGCTGGAGGTCGACTGTGCCGAAGGTAATTATTTCACCATCATTTGTTTATCTCATCAGCTTCAGTTTATTGCACACACACACACACATTATCGGAGCCACTCCCGCGTCCGAATCGAGCAATGTGTGGACAATGGATTAACTGAACCTTTACCATCATCATCCAAACACGCGCGCACCCCAGTCGGTGTGAGGTCCTTGCGAGGAAGTGGTTAGGTTGGTGAAATGGACCGGTCCGGAATGACTGTACATCGAATCGGAATGGTGCATGCACTGGCCACACCTCACAGCCCAGCTCGTCCACCATGTCTTGAATGGTGTGGTCAAGCCCTGAGGCGAACTGCTCCATTCGTCACCATCAGGCGAACCATCAGGAATGCATCAATCAGAAAACGATGATGTCGTTGTTGTTGATGATGATGGTGCCGCTGGTTGATGGCTCGATGTTTTACATTGATTCATTTATTTTGCACTGACCGGATGGGCAGTATGGGCGGAAGCCATTCAATTAAGTTGCAATGGATATGTATGATTGGACATGGCTGAGCGGTCACGTCCATTAGCCTGCAGAGCGACACACTGAAAAGTACATCCCGGTTTTGCGTGTTCACTTGTTTCCATCAATCGTGTTTATGATGAGTGCGACTGCAAAAAAAAAAATGTTGTCCTTTGCATTACTAACGATGTAGCTCTGCTGGTTTTTCTTTTCTTTTCGCTCCAACGTAGCTTGTTGTAAAAGAAATAAAACACGACATTAAGCCGGAAAGGCATGCCGGAATCATGTTGCTCCCTACCCACAATCAAACAAGCCATCCTGACGACGTTCTTCCCAAATTCCTACCATTTTCTCGATTAACACGTCCCGTTAACACATGTTTTGCCCTTCGCGGTGAGAGCAAAGGTCAAACACATGCTTTCTTGGCCCCGGAGCGGTAAGCTTGAACGGGCTCAGCCGAAGCGTTTTGCGAGCACGGGAATGGCTGAAGGGTTGCCCCGTACCTATCGCACAGTGACTTTCACGGTGGAACACTAAGGTTTTGCCGCACCAACCGATAACCGGGCTTCTGCTGGTGGGCATTACATCGAAATAGAAAAAAAAAACCTCGTGCTATGCTGTCAAGGTCACAGGAGAAATTAACTTTAATCAATACGACTCTCCCCTCCATTCGCGCCACACACACACACACGCTCACGCACGCACATAATTAACCCGGCTTAGGTCACCATCGACTCGAGCAACCTTAAACCGAGGTCGCGCGCAAAAAAAAGCACCTCTACCTTCATCCAATAAAGGTACGACACGCACACTCACACACACGCTATCCATGGATCCTGAAGGACTTTTATTACTTCCATCGCAAACCATGACCGTGGACCGTGGCATGATGGTACCGTTGCTTGAACCATTGGAAGGGGGTCCAGCAGCAAATAACTTTGGTGAAGTGGCCGAGGTGTTGAAGTGCCACCGAACCACCGGCTACGAATTGGGTCCCGCTGGCCGATTACATTCGAATCCTTGTTGGCAGTGCGGTAGGCAGCACCCGGGGAGTGCCCGACGAAACGCGGCAGACGATACGTTGAGCGCACGCAACCAAAACGAAACTCCCGAGGCGTCGCCCGATCCACGAACGAGCGATAACAAACTGCGGTGTGGGATGGTGCGTCACTCGTCCTTAACATGTGGCCGCTTCTCTCTCTCTCTCTCTCTGTCTCTCTCTCTCTCTCTCTCTCTCTCTCTCTATCGCGCTCTTTCACTTTCGGATGGTTGTGTAATGTTGGATCCTGCGATTAGATTTTTAGAACCTCCAGTCAATGTTTCCCCCCGACTGTAGGGAAGGAACGGACCAGAAAGCACACCAGTACAATACTTAGATTCACCAATGAAACTCACCAAGGAGGGAAGGCAAGAGAAACGTGTTGAGCTTCGATGCGTACCATTAGCGACCGAAGCCATCCATCACGACGCATGTCGATGGCGAGGAATTAACACACATTACTCCCAAGGGTGGCAACTCTTTCTCTTTATGGTTCAACCTTTCGCATGGTGCACGCGTCCACCATTACGGGCAGTGTGGCCTTCTCGCTTCTCGAAAACTTACCGAGCTTGCTTCCTCACCTCCTGCCCGCGCTGGCAAAGGGCAGTAAGGAACGCTGTCCACCATTTCTCCCAACGGGGTGCAGGTGCCTAATGGTGCAATAAAACCGATTCCCTCGATTGATTGCCATGGCCTACGTGGGTTTGGCGGAAAATTTCTTCGTATACACTTTTGCATACCCCGCGGTGACGAGGGAGGCGGGGGGGGAGGGGTGGTTGGCAGCCTGGTCGAGGCACACATTAGCTTCCTGGTAATTGCTGTAGCCCGGGTGTAAACATGCAGAAGAATAAATGCCCAAACGCTTCACTCGATATTGGAAACACGCAGACCACCACTCGAGCGGTGATTCAGTTCGCCGAAGCAATGTGGCACCAATTAGAGCGTTGTTTTCTACTGAGCAGGTAATGGCTAAATTTAATAAATTCACACTGAAAGCAATGAAGTATTCAATATAACAGGAAAAAGTCAAATCGTCGTTCAATGCAATTTTCCATTAAAAATGGATCTTTTGCGGCGTAAACGATTTCTACTCATCGGTCTTTAAGCGTAACTTTAAACTAACTTTTAAAGTATTTGTCCCGTTACATCTGTCCTCCTGCAGTGGCAGCGAAATATTCTCTCACAAACACACACACTCATTGCTTGCTAAATTAAATTTTCACATTCCTTATCAGCCACCGGCATGGAAATGGGCGGCGTCCATTGCAGGGCAAGCAACACTCGAAACCCCGAACCCTGCACGGACAAAAGGGTGCACGTAAACGGGAAACACTAGCCGTTCACAGCTCCTGCTACACTAGCTCTTGCTTCTGCTCCTGCTGCTGCTGCACTGCAACCCACATAAACTTCGCTCCAAACGTTCCTCAAATACCATTACCGACTTGTTACCCCCTACCGGCGACGCCCAGCCAAGTTGTCCACACACACACACGCAAGAATCACCGTAAACTGTCATCCCCGCACCCATGGAAAAGGTGTAGATGTGGTCAGGAGGAAGGTAAAGAAGAAACCCCAACCCACCCAAAAGCAAAAAGCAAACCAACACCGAAAAGCAGCGCCAGAAACCTCGACCAGCTAAATGATGGCGGCACATCATTAAAGTGGTTCAAAGTTCTTGGCCGCTGCTGGTGCTGCTGATCTTGACGTTGCCATACCTGTGAACTACCTGAACTTTTCATCCGCCCCGAAATACGTTCCGAGGAAGTGAACGAATCCTTAAGCGATCCCAGACACGATGTTTGTCTTCTACCGGTGCTTCTTCGCTTCGCCTTCCTATCATGTTCTTGGCTCAGTTCCCAAACCAATGCCTAGTCGGGCTGATTCACATGTGCAGCACAGCACAAGAAAGGAGCCCGGATAGTGCCCTGGGGCTGCTGTATGAAAAAAAAACTATGACTCGCCCCACAAGTGCCCGGGGGCGCACACTGCACTGTGCGAATATCTCATTCAACCGTCGCATCTCATGACAGTTTTAATTTACTGTAAAGTCATCGAATTACCACAAACTCTTTAGAGCGCTCTCATCCACCCACTGAGGATGGCTGAAGGATGCAACGTTGCCCCCTACTTCGTTCCCTTGTTTGCGGGGTGGTTTTGTTGTGCGCTGGAATTCAACAACTAAAATTAACGTCTAGAATGCCACCCAGTCGAACCTTCATCCTTCCTCGCTGCACAGCAGCCATTTTGTTACGAGTTTAGTGTAACGATACCCAATGCACACAAGCACGACACTCAGCTGATTCAGTGGTAAGCCGTGCGCTTGCTGGAAGGTTTGGTTAATGTCGTACCTAGAGAAAGGAAAAGAGAAAAGGGAAACAAAACAAGCAATGTTCAGGACGAGTAAACGGATTATTTCCATTTTTTTTTAATTAAAGGGACAGTACTGTGCTGAGTATACGTGTATGTGTTTTACGTGTGTATGAAATGAGAGACATTTACCCCAACATAAATACCATTTTCGTAGGCCAAGAGTCAAAACAATTATTTTTAATAATCATAAACATCGTCTTTTTGGTAATAAGAACCGCATTGAACAAATAAACCTTTTTAGGCATGTGTTTAAGTTCTACCTTTGCTTGTTATCAATTCCTCCTCAGCTTTCGCGACAATATTGTTCGAGTACATCTTTTGCAAACACTGTTTCACTGTTTGGCCGGTTACATCGACTTCCCAGCCAAGCGCACGCAGCGATGTAGCCGCCTTTTCCCTTAGTCTTCATCGTCAGCGTCCTTTGGAGCTTCTTGTTCGCCATTCGTAACCGGGCTTTCTGTCGATGCTCCGATTGTTGTCTAATAGTGACAAGATGTTGTAGCTAAAAGGAACAGGCTTATACAACGTCCACAAACTGCTGCACAGAGTCCGTTTTAGACTCTACGGGGCGCCGTTCCTTGATCGCTTTGACGCGTCTGATCGAAGTTGCTTCAAGGTTTCGGCCATCGCGGTGTTCAAATGATGGAGCACCTACATTTGGCTGCTAATTTATGGGTTACTATTATTTGAAGCGCAATTAACAGTTCCGTGCGGGCGAAGGTACACCCATGGCAGCAAAATTGTTCATTTGTGTTTTAATGCAAATTATATTACATATGATTTAATTTAATATTATACATTACATTTGTCTTATATTATGTGTTATTTAGCTTTACAATTTCCACCAACCCACTCCAGCAAAGAATTATTAGTTGGTTGCGCACCTTTAACAACCAATCGGCTGAACTTATGGTGATCGATGTGGTAACACAATTTTAGAATTGACTGTAACTTCTTTAGATATTCCTCTGAATATGATGATCATTATCATTGCTTTTTGCGTCATTTTGTGTGCTAAAACCAAAATAAAAACACTTTAACATTCAAATCACACCAGTGAACAAAATCCAGCACAGCTGATCCATTGTAAACTCCATACATATTGAATCAGCTCCCTAGCTGCACACGCAATTGGGTCGTGGAGACGGATTCGAAATGGAACAAAAACTTAAATAAGCACGGTAACATTGTATCACATGGTTGAGTGGAAAAACAAAAACCAACAAAAAACGGCTCAAAAACACTCCCGCATCTAAATGCATTTGCATTGCACTTTTTTGTATGATTCGAAGGCAAAAAAAAACAGTTAGCTCCGGTTCATTGTTGCAAAACCATGTACTCAATCGCGGGCCATTATGCGGGTTACAACAACATTGTTACAGATACCGTCACAATAATCCGTCCGCCCGAACCAGCTGGCTGTTTGCATGCACCATGAGCGCGCATGGGAGTGCAGCGAGGGAAAGCAAAATAACATTGCCCTCGCGAGTCAACCGTTTGCCCCTTTTTTGGTTCACTTGCGCGGGCGAGCAAATTGATACGTTACAAAACAGAACCTCAAAATGACAGCTCATCACAAAAACCACACACGTAGTGCGGTTGTTCATGCGGCTAGCGGTGTGCCAGGCGCAACGGATTTATTGAATGGCCGGCACGGCCTTGGCGCGACAAACAACTAGGAAGAATAGCTTTTTACAGCCGAGTGATACGAACCATTTCATTTGGTCATTAAATTCATCTCCAACCAGCAGCTTGTGCGTGTGTGTGTGTGTGTTTTTTTCGATACGCCCAATCTCCTATTCCAGGGATTACGTACAAGCCTGACGTACCATCTCTCGGCCCAAAATGCATCTGTTTCTATTGCAATAAAGGCAAGCTTTGTTTTAGCGGTGCGAAACTCATTTTGCGAGCTTTATTTGCGAGCTTAACCGAACCAGATAATTGTTCAAGAGGCTTACATCCTTCCGAACCAAAACTTCATATTGCTTTATTTTTTTTTTTTATTCTCATCCTTATGTATTTCTCCATTTCTCACTTCCCCCCAGGCTTCGACGGTGGCCAGCGGCAGTGGTTCGTGATGGAAATCTACGACCTGCAGTCGCACGCCCTGCTCGCCAACGTGTCCTCCAAGCTGCCAATCTTCACCGTGAACGGGCTGGACGCCGGGCTGCTGCTCAAGATCGTCATCTACGCCACGAACATGCGCGGCCGCAGCGAACCTATCCTGCTGCAGGCGTACACCCTCAAGGCGGCAGAAAAGCAGACAGGTAAGAGCGACCGCTCCGATGGTTGATTCAGGCCGTCATACATTGCAGCAAAAGCACTTGAGCGGTTTACAGCCCTTTGAAAGCGAAGAAAGTATCTCACTAGCTAGGCAAGAGCGCAACTGAACGTAGCAATGCGGTTAGTTAGCTAAAACAAGACACAAACACTACATCTTACTTGGATAACATGTAACGGGATAACGATGACGCTCACCGGGCCAACATATTTACTCCACATCATCATCGCGCTATTTTACCTACCCCTTTCACAGCACAAAAGCTTTCACACGTTCATGACGCATGCTTTTCAATGCAATAAACACAATAATTACACCTCAAGCTAGTTCCATTCAGATGCAACCATCAGTTCAACTGAGACGCTGTGGATTTTTGTAAACTCGGTTTGTGTGGCATATATATGCACGCAAGAGCATGATATGCGCACACTGGGACAGCAGATATGTTTTTTTTTTCTTCTGTTAAATGTGAAGTAGTTCACATTGTTCACGACGTGGTTTCATGCCTTGAGCACATTCGCGCACTACGCGGCACAGGAATCTCTTACCTGGCTGTTCAACTACAATTTCAAAATTTCCCAACGAGATCTCTCATGCCACTTTGCGCGGGGACTTGATTTTGTCTTTTTGCATCGCCAGCAGTGGTTACGCAACGAGCAAACGTGCATTCGAGGGTTAAGATGCATTGCACGAACCGGTGTAGCTGTAACGAAATTTTACAAAAGTTTCCCCTTGCAATCTCTCTTCATCGCGCCGTCATACAAGGAGAAGAGAGCTCCATCTAGCACTGGAGCATAAAACGGGCCAGCGTAAGTGGATAGTGCCGGCTCGGACAGGCAGCTCGTTAACACTTCCACCAACAGGCGTAGCTGCTGCCGGGTATTGCGATTGAGCTGCGAAGAAATTATACACTGGGAAAACTGGAGTTTTTGAGAGCGCGAGAAAGTAAGAGGATTGATAGCACAAGCACACACACTCACTCACACACCCGCGCGCGACAGTGCAGATGGTTTGCACTTGCTCGAGACAACAACGCTCGGCCGGACAACTACCCAGCGACGGGGTAGTTGTAAAGAGTGGTTTAATCTTAATTAATACCATTATATTGTATTAGATTTAATCCCTAGGCGAAGCTTTAAAAAGGTTTTAATGGTGAGCCGTTTGAGAGGATTTTGCGTCCACGCGTCCAGGTGCTGGTCAGAAAACTCCATAGAGAATATTTTGCCGAACAAGAGAATGTTTTGCCGCGGACCCGGGCCTTCTAGTTTGTACTGCTTCAAAGCGCCCCCTGTAGGGTGTTCCAATGGTCGTGGACAATGGTGCTGAGTAGTAGATTATACCTTAAGCTGGAATGGTAAATAAGCTGCCCCTATTGTTTCTAGCCCACACCCAGCAAAAGCTGCTTCTGGTGGGTGTGTAAACCGGCAGCGTTTGTGGGAAGCTTTGGCGAAATATAGTTGAATGAACAGTGCAGTATAGAAGATAGTATAGTCCTAATGAATTAAGCTCTGGAGGGAAAGTGATGCATCACTATTCCGTGAATGAGTTATATTGCAAATGAGTTGTATTGAGTTATATTGGCCAATGCAATTGCATAGTTGTCTATTGATTGAACACAAATCGGTAACAGTGTTCTTGCAATTTCGAAACAAATTAGAATGCTTTCACTGCTTTGGAAAATATAGAGCCCAGGTTAATCGCACAATAACGGGTACCTTCAACTGGCAATACTTTCGGGCATTAAATGTCTGTCCTTAAAAACAGTTCTCTTCTAAGCGGCTCGTCACAAAAACCGCAGACGTGAAAACTCCGTCCAAACAAAGGACAATCGCAGCTCCAACGCGTTAGTGTACCAAAGGGCTGATCGCAACAAACACTCGGGCAACAAAGTGACCTATTCCCCAAACACTGCTCTTTTTCTTTCTCTCTCTCTCTCTCTCTCTCTCTCTCTCTCTCTCCCTCTCTCTCTCTCTCTCTCTCTCTGCCACAATCATTTCGGCAGCAGCTTGAGTTTTTTGCTTGTACATCCTTTATTGCATTGCAGTGCAAAACGCTGTCGGTGATGGTGCAGCGAACGAAAGGGAGCAGGCCGTCACACCAACTCTTAACCCTCGAAACCCTAATCCCCGCTACCCCATCCCGAAATCAATGTTTGCAATAACATTGAACCCATGTTGATCAAACGAACGCATGCGGAGAGAGAGGGTGTATGTGTGTCATTGGGGAAGCAAAGAAAACCAAACAAAAACACTACACATTTGACAGAGTAGCTCATTAAACACGTACACGGCTGTACCCTTGCCACATTCAGCATATCTAGAACATCATTAAATGTATCCTCAACCACACACACACACACATACGCACCGACTAACCCGTCTGCCAGCTGGGTGCCCACTTCAAACGCACTGCAGCTAGCGATATACTCTGCCAAACCAAACAACCAACCTGAGGTTACACACACACGCACACGCCTGCACGACCGCGCGCGCACACACATACACTGCTTCAGATAAATAAACAAAAAATCACATTATCTCACCCGGTACGCTCGCAAGCGCGGTGAATCGATTGCTAATCAAATAAACGGATAATTATAATTCGCCAAATATGTATACGCTTTCAACCAACCCTCCCGCCCTGCCGCCGATTCAATAGCCGATTCCGTTTCCATGCTCACAGGTTTGACTAAGAGCGCAAATGTGTGCGCAAATCTGCCCGTGCGCTGAATTGTGGATCCAAACGCGACCTCCGCAGGCCCCATTGCGTGGGTATGGTAGCCGCCATAAGCCGCCAGTTTTTGGCTAGCACCTACCATCGCACCCAAATTCCCATTTCTCTCTTTCTCTCGCAGTCGGCCGAAATGAAATAGTTGTATAATCCGAATTATTTATTATTAGCAGCGTGATTAATTATTCAATAATTCGGTAAAATAAAATGTCTCGGGTGCGGCACCGCTTGCGTCATGCCACCAGCCCCGCTGCGGTAGGAGCACGGACGTGTTTCGAGCGGTTTAAATTATTTAACTTCGTTACTAAAGTACATTCGCAGGTAAAGTGTGTTTTTTTGTTTTCTTTCTTTTGTTTTTGTTCCGTCCGTTTAATTACGCCATCTCGATTTTTTGGTTTATGTTATGTTTTCTTTTTTTTATGGCGTAAGGGAATACTGTAGGAAGGTGTGTGTGTGTGTGCTGGATCAATTTTTTGCGCAACCTATAGTACACCTTTTCGGTTCGCGCTCGATGTCGAAACTACAAACCCCAAAGTATTTTATTTTTCTTTCTCAATTTTTCATCGCACCCGTTGGCTGAAGCTTAAGCACTAACCGGAGCGGGGGAAAGTGGTACCGTTCGGTCATAAATAATACACAACTCACCCACCCCTCACACATACAGACATATTTACAATATTGCGATCCGTTCGACCGCGTACTGCGGAATATGATTTCCCAACCAGCCCGACCCTTAACGTACTATTGACACGAATCCGCGCGTCTAGGTACCGGGCAGCAGCAGCGCGATTTCCATCTCCCATTAGTGGCAACCGAAAACAGAACAAAACACAAACCAAAAAAAGAACAAGAACGAACAATGGCACCGGCACAGTGCTGGGTAAGTTATGATCCCGGAGCGATTGCGAAGGCATCCTCACAGGGCAGGAAAGGGAGTGGAAAGGCAACATGGCTCCCAAGCACGGATTGTAGGTACTCGTTTATGTATGGTATCGAAACGGTTCTTAAGCTTTCGATCGGGTTAAATGATGATCGAAGCGACCCGTCGACGAGAGTGGCGCGTACAAACGGGACGCTTTTAATAGTACTAATAATAGTACGATAGTGCATGACAACCTTCTCCTCCTCCTCCTGCTTCTCCTCCCCCTGTACATGGTAAGCCCTGTAAATTTATTGAAACTTAATCAGATTACGCCTCTATCGCAGCAATCGGAGTAATGCGCCAATATTGCGTTTCGCTGTTTATCGATGTTTTTTTCCCCTCCCATTCCCCATGACGGCGTCACGCAAAGTCGCTGTCAGTTTAATGAGCCACAAAAAATAACTCAACGCCGTACACGAACAACAAGAACGAACAAAAGAGAGAGAGAGAGAGAGAGAGAGAGAGAGAGAAAGAGAGAGGAAGCTTCGGTGTGCAAATCCCTTATCACAATTGCCCCACACAAACGCACTCAGAATGGCGGGTCATTTGGTTCCCGGGACAGCACGCGTCCCGATTTTAACAGCACAAACGTACAGCTTAATAAATTTAAGCTCATGCGCCGTCCTGTGCCTTGGGCCCGGGCCCCGTGGGTAACCGGGGTTTTATCAACCGATCAGCAACCGATACCGCTGCTTACGGCCATTGGACGGGGGTTCATTGTTGGCACACACATGGGTACTAGCTCCACCGGGAGAACGGGGGGACCGCAAAGCCCACCCACCGGAGCACATGGGGCATCAGAAATAGATATAATTTTGAAAAATTTATGTCATTATACCCCGCTCGGAAAATGTGGCTTTGATAAGCGTCGATGTTGTGACACTTCAAACCTCAAAGCACCGGTAAATGTTGCCCTTGCTGGTGGAAAGAGATTTTAGCCTATGGTTGGCAAATTATCAACCTCGCAACAATTCGATAACGCGCGCAATTTAAGGCCCTTGTGTTACGTTGGCTCTATATGTCGTCTATATATATCGTAAAAAAGTGTATATACAATTTGCTAAGCCTGAACGCGAGCTTAAAGCAACTTGTAACTCTTTTGCTAGACTTTGCATCAAAGTTTCTTTGAATTTCCGTACACGCTCGTAAGTGTATCGTTTCTAAGCATAGATTCTTCCTTCCATGAAAATACGTTTCGGGGAACAAGTTCCTGCAGACCGGCACAATGAAATGAAATACACGCGCTTTTGGAGCTCCATCCTTTTGGTGCTTGAGAGTCCTATCCTCTGGCCTTCCAGCGACTTTTGATTCCGTTCCCGGGAATCGGTTGTTTGAAAGGTAAAATGTTGCTCTTTCCTTAATAGAAAATTAAGCTGACGGATCATTTCCTTATAAGAATCCTACAACGTTTTCACGTTGCGCCGAGTCTCGTTGAAGCTGATGGGGCTTTTTTTTTAAACCAATGCAGATCTGACTGAGATTTAACGGAACACATTTACTAATCATCCACTGAATCTCTTTTCTCTATATATATCAAACACTCTCTCTCTCTCTTTCTCTATCGTTTCATAGTATACTTTCGATAACCTCTTCATTAAACCGAAACCACTCACGATCGGTTACATCATTGCCAAAGTGCGGTGCTATCCAAAAAAAATGTTAAATCAATTGAACTCGGGCTCGTTTCGAGATGCAAATTATTCTCTCTTTTTATTCGACTGTTTTGCATTCAGTTTTTTTTCTCCCTTTTTAACAAAACACTCCCACCACATCCACCATCGCAGCCCATTCCCATCCCACACGGACACCGCACTTCTGTTTCGCGGCAATCGAATTTGGGTGCCATAAATGCGCCCGGCAGTTGATAGCAAAGGCAGACCGACAGCAACAAACAAAAAAAGAAAGGCACACACTCTACCATAAGCTCCTGCCATAAAATTTATATTCACTCTCGCGCTGAATTAGGTGCAAATTTAGTGGACTATTTTTTTAATGACCGCCCGCTTTTCCGATCGTTTGGGCATCGGCGAACGGCACAAAAAAAAAGCGCGCGCGTTCACACACAGCGCTTCTCAAGTACACCTTCACCCGCAGCGAATTGACCGACCTACGAGTTGGCTGGGAATGGGTGGATTGTATTTTTTCGTTTTTTTTGTTTTGTTTTCGTTCCCTGGCTCAACTGAATTTGGACTTTTATTCTCCTTTTTATACGTTTTGTCTGCCATTTCTCGATGAACCGAATAAAACCATTCACCAGCGCCGTTTGGAAACCATTGAGCGTAAGCGAGGAAATGAACACACAAAAAAAGGTGAAACGCAAAAGATAAAGCTTTTCCGTTGGCAATATAGAGCCAAAAAAAAACAACCCACCGCCACAAACGCTTCGGATGACACGGTTCCGATAACGAACCAAGCACGACGCGAAGCCAAATGGTGGCGCACCCTGGAGAGGCGGCCGGGCGAAAACAAACGATAAAACGACAAACGGATAACGATCCGTTATTGGGGAAGTTAAAATTTTATTTCATTTATCGTTCTCACTTCTACGCGGGACGCGAAATATGGATCAATTTTAAAAACGACCGCACGCCCTGCGAAGGAGTCCAAGCGCAGGCAAACAACGACAGCAACAAAAATGACGACAACAATACCCTCAAACAGCAAAAATAGACACCCGAACAGACACGTGAAAATAATGGCTTCCCACAGGACGGCTGCCGGAAAGACAGCCAAAACAAATGGAACGGCAATCAATTTTTCTCCCCCTTTGCGCCTCGAATTCGGAAAAGAGACTTTCGCAAGCGGCACGAGATTTTCCCTATTCACGGTCAATGTGTCGATGTCCGTGGTTCGAGATGGTTCGTAAGCTATTGTACGTAAATGATGATACATTAAGGTGGTAAACACACACACACACCGGGAGAAGGTTGTCGCTGCTGGGTACGCGTAAAATATTGACGCCAGCTTCCTTTCGATCGTGCGGTGGGATCGCTCGCTTCCCAATCCGACGGCGGGAATCGTGAGTAAGTCAGATCGCCCGATTGGTAATACCCCACGGCGTTGCCTTGCCGAACCACCGCCCTCACCACCACCACCAGCATTATTAGCTTTTATAGTCTTACAAATGTGCAAATGTGTGTTTTTATGTTTACGAGTGGAGTAATTTATTTTTACGATTTTCCTCGCCACCGCAGCTCGCTCGAGGGGCCGCACTGATGAGCACCATCCCGTGCCGGAAAGTGTGTTTTTGTTTTGCGGCACATTGGATCATTCCATCTGGTTTCTTTTTTTCTTGTCCTATCCGTTCGATGAATTTTCCTACCCATTTCCCAGCACGGAATGGAAATCAGGCAGTGTCAGTGGCCGACCAGAAGAACGAAATTGAGCGTAGCGCCAACGGGGTGCCAAGACCGCCGCCCGGCCACTGGACAAGATCGGTGCAAACGCAAAAGGGTCGTCTAGGGGACGATTGAGCATAAAAATCTAGCCAATCCCAACCACCAGGGCCGTCGAAACGGATTGCAAAACCAAAAATCCAGCCCACCCAGCAAAGGCAAATGAATGTTGTTTTATGTTTCGCCATTTGCCCGATGATAATACTAATGGCATAATTGCTCGGTGTGAAGCGCCAGTAACGGCAGCACCAAAAGGGGGCAGTGAAATGGAAACCTCCGCTCCCCCAACCCGTAAAAACCTTCAGGCCATTTTCACGCCTCTGCCAACTAAATTTGTACTCTTTATTTTTTTCCTGCGCCACTTTTGCAGAAGATTTGGTTTTGTTCAGGTTCTTCGGCCATCATTTTTATGGCACAAGACTGCTGAGCCCAAAACCAATTCCTCTCCAGAGTGGAGTGTACTCGGGGGGAGGCACAGAAGCAAAAGGTGTTAAAAAAAATAGCTGCATATTAAACCTGTGCCCGAGCCACCCGTCTCCCTTAATCGGCCCCAAGCCGGGATGAACCGTTCGGCAATTGCTGGGATTAAAAGCTAATTGGTCGGATCGAGATTGAGGGTGCTTATTATTTAATGCAGTTGAGCGGAAAATTTAATCCCATCGCACGCTGGCTCCGACCCATCAAGCCGTCGTAAAGTAATTTAGCTCATAATAATGATGCGTGCGCATCAAACCGTGATCATGAGCGCAGGGGTCGGCCCGGCTAGCCGGTACCGCCGGCCGAACGAGCCCACCCGGTCGGTCATGTACTGCTCGTAATTAATTAGCAGGCTTTCATTGGTGAGCTGAAATTTTCTAATGGGTCCGTTTGAATAAATCGGTGGTTGTGAAAGTGATTCGATGGGAAGCCTTCCTCAAAGCTTCTACGTGAGGTACTAGGCGTCTCCATCGGTTATCATGGCCACTGAACGTTTGGTCATTTGGTACAAGAACAAAAATAAGGCAAAACAGATTGAATGGGGCAATACGAACAGCACGATATTTAAAATAAGAAGACGCATTATCGTACCAAATTGCTACACCAAGCGAATCTCGTCCCAATATCACCGGGCCAATACAATCAAGCTAAATAAATACATACTTCACTGGTTGACAAACAGCCCGCCCGGCATGATTCCCATACCCAGTGGCGCTATTTTAGACAGTTGGCCAATCACCCCAATTACCCGACCCGGCCAATCTGTCACATGAGTCGTCACGGTGCACACTTTAATGAAAATCACATCATGCCGTTATTATTTTTTTTTCTTGGCAAGATGTCAACAAGCAAACGATCTCGTCAACTCTCGCAAATTACGTGCCTGTGTAGAGTGGTCATGAAGAGTGAACCAAACCGGACAAACAAAAAAAAAACTCCCCCGAATCTTAAACCCACACCCAGCCCGGGCCGGTCGCCCTCTTGAAAAGGTAATCGAATAAAAATCTAATTTATCGTCCAGCCCATCCAAACCATACCCGGTGGCCCGAGAAACCCCGAGCCCGAGCCGGCTCAATCATCTGAATATCCTAGCCGCAGGATATGCGCGCCTCGGTTCATCATCATCGTCGGTCCATTTCCGGCGGTTCATCGTACCAGCAAACGGTCACAGACACACTCATACATACACACACACAGAGATACAGACGGGAGAAACAGTTCGCGCCCGTTGACCGATGATGAATATTCATTTCACGACTAGCAGAAAAATTACGACTATCGATGATTACGTGCCACGCATCCACTCCGAGTGCCGATGGATAGACGTGGGGGAAACGATGGACAGGAAATGACCACCAATTCGGTGATGGGTGCCAACGAGTAAATTGACCGCGAGCTCGTGAATCACGCCCGGCAAGGGTGGTTCCGTGTGTTTTTTTTTCATGTTTTGCCTTTCATTTCTCTTCTTTTATGTTTTTACCCCCCTGGTACCGTACACTGTACAGGGTAATTTATTCGAATAGAGCCTATCAATGAGTCATTGACACACACACATCAGCACGCACAGTTTATTCGCACAATACAGTGTCGCTACGATCGAGCTTCGATTATAATGAACTCGATGGGCGGCTCGACCATGGGGCACAGTCAAGTGTCCGAGCTGCTAAGGGTTGGGTAAAGATAATCAAACGTCATTTAAATCACCGGCACACTTTACCCGTATTTAATAAACCTTTCCCACCTGCTATAATAACCCACCATCACTTCACATTAATTTAGCATGATCCTTCTTTTTTTTTTTTTGTACAAGCAAGCCAATTTTCCTCGCAGGCCAATTTTGACACCTTAAATTAGCTTTTCTCAAAAGAAATAAAAAAGATTACCTGATAACAGGTTTAATTTTTCCGTAAAACCTTCCCATCCACACGCTTTGCCCCGGGGCCAATCAACGCTGCTAGCTGCAAGTTGGAAATTAAATTTAGCCTTACTACATTCGCGGGCTCTCGGCGTGCTGTCCAGCGGCAGTGGCGGAGCGTCCCTGGGTCAAACAAAGTTATAAATAATTCCGCACCATTTTAACCGGCTCACACATGCTACCGGCACCTGCGATCCATGCGAAGGTTTGCTGCCAGCCACCCGGTGGGTGCCATCGCTCGTTTCAAGGAACGTTGCCTGAAAATTGCTCCTCCGAAAGCGGTTTCGGGCAGCGCACACATACACACACAGTGTAAACAAGAACCAATTATATGCCGGGGGAAACAGCAGCATTGGCCTGCGATCAAACACACCAGCTATGAACAGGTGGTGTTACGCCAGCGTGTGTGTTGGATGTTGGAAAACTTTCTCATTCGTTGGAAAATATTTACAGTAATTTATCTACTATCACTGCTGGGCCGGTGCTACTGCTGCTGGCCACTCATGAGTTGTGCACGAGATGCGGCCGTTGCAGCAACTGCCTTTCCTTCGACCGGTTCCACGCACACCTGCGTCCATACTCGCACACACACACACACAAATTCTTCTATTGCACCGAAGCATGAACGATGCAACAGAAAACGGGCCCCGCTGCAGCTCGACGTGCAAACACCGGGGCCAAACGCACCCGCCCTGCCATCCGATGCTGCCGAAGCATAGGTCAACAGTGGTGCATTATAATTACTTTATACCTAAGCAGCGATAACTCATGCATCCAGTGTTCATTACAGTTTCATTCACAATCACAATCGGCCCCTAATGCGGGCGTTTGCTGCCGGGACAGGCGAGACGAGCGAATTTGTTTGCTAGTTTGGAGCACGTATCAGACGCATCTGTCTTTGTCTCTCTATCTCTCTCTCTCTCTCTCTCCTTCCCTCGCTCCTGCTTACTGTGGGAAACTTTCTCAACCTCAGTAACGTCCAACGCTAGCGGGGCGAAAGCAACGTTCGGTAAACAAGCAAGCTTAATAGAAGCTTAATCGCTTTTAAGACTGTTTGTGTAAGCTTCTGGTGGATTCTGAAGTGTTGATGTTTCGGCTGCTGTTCGTACACTGGAAGCTAACAAATTCGATTGGATGATTTTAATAGGGGTGTAGCTTCAATCACCGAGTTACTTAAAGGCTTGTACAAATGCTTTACTGCAATGCGGTATATGCAAATGCGCCGTAAAGTATGCAAATTGCTGCACAAACTAAGCGTTTTAAGAGATTTTAATGGGTTAACTTTTTCTTTTTTTTTGGTAATTGCCTGAGAGTGGCAATAAACCTTGATTTATGATGAATGTTTCGCAGAAAATTGAAATCAAGAGAAACATTAAAATTAAGCATTACCAGATATTCCATAAACCCTCAAATACGTTACCAAATTCTAACATCCGGTATTGCCCAAAAACCATGCAAAGCAATAAGGCACCCAACCATCACCGAAGCACTGACAGTGCATGCTACCACCGTAGCTAGTCCCAGAGCTGCGGGCATACCGTTCGTAACGTGAGCTACAACCAGTACATGAGCTTTCTAAATTTATCCAGCAAATATTTGAATTTATGACTGAATCCGACACGACGCGGCACCACGCCCGTTCCGATCCTCATCCTCAAACTCCCAGCCGAGCGGCAACCCTGGAAAGCACTCATCGAACGGATATTACGTGGCAGTACGGTTGAGACCCCGATGTACCGATGTGTAAAGCAGTGTAAGGATATGAAAATTTCCATCCACTTCATCCACCAAGGGTACAGGTGAACCCGGCAACGCAAAAACAACATCCCAACCAATGTCGTCGCTGCTGCTGCTGCTGCTCTGCGCCACACAGGACGATCGTTAACACACTCCCCGGTCAGGGCTGTGTGTATGCTGCTGGCAGTGTTGATTGCTGGCAGGATGGTAAACATATCGCATCGGCTAGCAGCTGCAGCTTCTGCAACGACAGAGCGCAAACCTTCCCAATGCTTGCTTGTTACAAAGAAAAGCTAAAGCAAAGCTGCTTCCCTCTTGCACCCGGCGGCTGCCGGCTGTGGGAGCATCTTCTGTTGCGAAACTATTCACTAACAACAATGGCTCAATTGTTGATCGAAATGGATTTACCGGAGGTATTACCTGCCCGGCCCGATGCCAGTGTATCATATCGTGCAGATTAAGTGTATATCGTCCGGAGACGGGCAGCGGCGGGTCGTGTGTGTGTTTCATTGCCGCTCCACCCTGCCGTCAGCACTGCACCCGAAACCCCGCAAACATACCGCTCATGAATTATGTGCTATCTGAAATTTTAATTCGATTTGAACGAACTACACCCACACCCCCACACATCTCTGCACATGCATACACATCTATTGCTCAGCTCGCACTCGCCTCGATCCCTCTAATCTCTAATAAACCGAAACAGGTGTTATATGGACTGGGAAACTTCATCTACAAAGCGTTTGCCAGAAGTGTGCAGCGTTGTGCAGTTTACGAACTTTGTCCCGGCACTCTTCCCAACTCTCCGCCGCCAGCCGTGTACGTGCAGCGAGCCTGCCCCCGTTTATTTCATCCGAGCGTTAGATAAATTACTCCCTCCTTTTTTTACCGCTCGCTGCAGAAACCCGTTCTCCGTACGGGAACGGGAACGTTAATCGGAAACGGGATGGGCGGTAAGAAACGATTGCAAAATGCAATCGATGATCCATCAACGCCGTGCTTCGGTTCGGTTTATTTGATCTAACTTTCGATAGTGCAACCGAACAAAAGCGTAATCCTCCTACAGCTCAAAACTAGCTTCAAAAGAGAAGTTGGAGCGCCGTCAACCAGCAGCGTGAAGCTTGCTGAAGCTTCCTTCAAGCTGTTCCCTACCGGTTCAACCTCAGCGCCGATGAGGATGAGATTTAAATCGAAAATCGTGCAAATTTATAGCACCCTCGGTGTTGGTGACCACCCGAGCACAAGATGACGGTCCACGTCGGGTTGGAAGGGGGTGAGTGTGAGGATGGTACCTATAAAATAAAATAAAGCGCTAAATGAAATCAACGCGCAGTGCTTACCGCGCTACGCCCCAAGCTATGCAATACGTGCAGCACCAGCTTCATTGTCGGGCTAAAGGGGGGGGGGGTTGAAAGATACATTTAACCCTGTCCGGAATTGTCTGGTAAAACTGATTCACCCACTGTAAACGTTGGATGCAATATGATCCATTGTTGGGCTATGGTTGAGCGCTCGCATAACCTTTTTCATAACAGCAACCAGCCCGGTTGCGCTGCTCCCGGGTGCCATTCATAGCCTCGTGCTGCAATACTGGAACCCCCTCCTACCCCCCCCCCCCTCACTCACCATCATTCGGTAAGCAGCCCTGCCAACGGCAGCACATCAATCGACCATCCATTTCGGCGTGCTCTTGAAAAGCTCATCATCGCAGCAAGACTGTCACCGCCCGCCTTTGCGCGACAAGCGGCAAACGATCGGCACCCGTACTCGCCCCGCAACCAGGTACACCCCAGCCCAGGGTTCCAGCGCATGGGATGCACTCGCATACTGTACACCATATAATGTCGATAAATCTTGCCCCAGTTGATTGATTTATTGACGATTTTCCTACATGATGCTACCCCCCGGCGCAGCGATGGCCGAGCGCAAGCGTTTGTGACCGTCAACAACCGGATCGCTTCGCCGGCTTTTTGGTCCTTTTTTTTGGATAGAAATATATTTATATCATTCTTTCATCATCAACAACAATACTGCCTGTGTGTCAAGGAGCTCCAGCCCGGGCCGGGGGACGCGATTGGTTCGCTTGCAATAATCGCCAAACCAATCCTATTTACCAATGTCGGCCCAGCGGCAGCTTACGTTTACTGATCCGGTTCGTAACAATGGCTCGAGCAGGATTGAGTCCGCGGGAGAAGCTCGAGGCGCTGCTTTCTCCCACATGTCAACGATTGCATTTGCGGGCTCGTTGCAGAAATATTGCTTTTACCAATCGCTCTTCACTGAAAAGATGCATTCAATCCATGCGCAAATGTGTGTTTGTGTTTTGGTACCAATGTATGCTTTTGGGATGACTGTTTCCTCATTAATTTCAACCAATGCTGAGGGGAATAAAAACTGCACCATCATATAATTATTCCACTCAATTGAGCACACACATACACATACACACATATACAATGATTGCCGAGGAAAATCCATCCGAAACAAGCGTGCTGTTGGCAGGGTAACGAATGCATTTGCGTGAAAGGAATGGAGATTTCGTTTGCTTGAAAAAAGAAAAAAAAAACACCCACTCTGGGGGGGGGGCTTCAAAAATAAATTTTGGAACCATAATACACGCCAAAACCGAACCTGGGAGAGGATAATAGGAGATCAACCGTGTTAAGGAGGGAAGCAACAACAACAACAATAACAACAACAAATCCCCCACTCGCTTCCACAACGAACCGGCATTCGGACGGGATCTGCATTGGACGCTCGCGGCCTTATCGTCGTAATTTAATTTAACAGATTTATTTAATAAATAAATACACATAAACAATTAAGCGCACACCGCACAACGCGGCCTGAGCTGAACACTCAGCAGCAGCAGCAGCAACACACACCGTACGCAATATATCGATGCAGCAATGTCCCCCTCATTGGCGCTTATCGAACAACAACAACAAAAAACGTAAAAGCTCATCGCACTGCACAAAGCGCCGGCAGAGCAGGGAGGAATAGGGGGTGGGCTTGATGCAGCACAGCCCAAAATAAATTTCCACGTAAATGCAATTACTCCATTTACTCCAATTTCCACACCGGAATCGGCCAAACGGGCAGCAAACACTACACGTGAAAAATACGATTGCATACCCGGCAGGCGCGAATGTTCGATCCACCGATCGTTCATTGCCGACGAGCAGGAACCGGCTAGGTGGAAAAAGGGGTGAAAATGTTGACATTAAATCTACCCAGCCCATTTATGGTGTGGTGGTGCGCTTCGGTTTTTTTTTGTACATAATTTTTATTTACTTCTTGGAAGCTCGGTTTGGCGTGGGCCCGATTCATTGCTCGCTAGAGGCTTGAACGAACGCTAGGAGAGCGTAATAACCCTTTTCTAAATGTTTTTCACTAAAAGAGAAAATGATTGTTTGTGCTATTATTGTACTATATCGATGACCGGACGAATATCTTGTTTAATGAAACCAGTATACCAGTGCCATCGCTTCGTTCGAGGAATTAGTGTAATACACCTTTGCACCTCTACAATACTGCATCTCTCTCTCTCTCTCGCTCTCTTGATCCTTTACATCCAAGAGTACAATCAGCACCAGAACAAAAGCTAAACTGTATCTGAAAATCCCACACCCAATGTACGTGAGAGATCGTCCACCCTCTAGCCGCCTCGAATCTCGAATCACATTTCTACCGCTGCTCATTACTTCCTACACACCGAGTCAGTTCATCCGATTCTCATATATGTTTGCGTTTTCTTTCTTTCTCTCCCTCTCCCTCTCTCTTTTCTGCACAGGACCACATGCCGAGTTCGAGCTGACGCCGATCGTATCGATCGGGATATTTATTGGCATTTTAACGGTGCTTATCTGCATTATAATCGCGGTCGCGGCCGCCTTCAAGCTGCGGGCAACGCAGGCGAAACAGCACACCACCGCGACCACCACCACGGCCGGCGGCAAGCGGCCCGGTAATCTGCCAATTAAGGAGAAAATCTCATTACCGCTCAGCCAGTCGGAAGACATGTACGACGAGAAGAACCCGGACGTTGTCCCATCGAACGAGGGTAAGCGTTTGCATCCACACCCGGTTCCGATCCGTATCGCCCGCCCACAAACCAATCCGTACCACAAAGGCACACACAGACACATACACAGACAAAGTCACGACGTGCATAAGCCCTCGGGCAATCCCTGTATCGACAACATTTCCCCTCGGAACCGTACAGCTTTTTAGTTCTTTCGT
The DNA here is from genome assembly GCA_000473525.2 of Anopheles melas. Taxonomy (NCBI): domain Eukaryota; kingdom Metazoa; phylum Arthropoda; class Insecta; order Diptera; family Culicidae; genus Anopheles; species Anopheles melas. Next base: position 8,740 of record KI919394.1, on the reverse strand, counting down.
TGCTGTTCGCTTGCTTGAGCGCCACTGGTTCGATTTATATGTTTTTGTTTTACTCGCACTACACGCTGCTTAGAGCCCGGCTTCGAATGTAGCAAAACAGGATCCCTCGCAAGCAGCGGTCCTTCACGATGCTGTCTGTCTGCATATATATTTTTTTTTCGCTTTTTTTTACGCTTTCAGTTTGGTTTTGTTTGTTGTTCTGTTTTATTCCGCGCTCTCATTCAGCCGCGTACGACGTGTGTCGCTTGTGCACCGGTATGCATAGCTCATTGGTTTCTGTCCCACTCACATTTCCCCCGCACATGGAAGCATTAATGAAGCAGGCTTTCTTTAACGTCCGAAGCGGAGGAGCAATACAGTGCGGCTTCCGTTCTGTTCATCTTTCAGCCGACTTTGCTTCATTATTTCCTTCCATCCATCCATCTCGAACGCCGTACAGCTGTCGCTCTATCGCTCAAACACACACACACCCACACACACACACACACACACACACACACACCAACACACATCCACACTATCTATTTCGCTATCCTCTCTCTCTCTCTCCCTATCTCTCTCTATCTCTATTTCACTCTTTCTCCATTTAACATTTTCCAGATCCCGATTACAAATTAATATCAGCAAATCAGACACCCACAGCGCTGCATAATTCATTATGCAACAGCAAACACGACATTATCGGCAGGACGATACTAGACGATAGCCGGAAAACGTACCTAACCGGGGTAGGTGCCTCATGTCACTAGCTTTTTAGCATGCGCATATAGAACGACCGCTACGCCCCATGCATGCACGAAGGGGGCGCGAGCTTTGGAAGGGGTTCCCTTTTTGCTGCTCTCATCTGCAACGCGCACAGGCCGTTTTGTAGTTACACAAAGCACACAAACACACATTAATACACTTAATATGATAAGTTTCTGATCCGCTCGATGTGCATCATATGCTACTTTTGTTTGTTTAAGTTCAATTAACAGATTGAAATACTACCTTCGAAGCCTAAGCATTGTATGTTGCATCTTAGTATTGGTTAGATGAGCAAGCCAAGTGGGACGGGTTTCACTTAATTACCTCGACTTTTGAGCGCTGAAACACGCCGACTCACCAATCGTACCGAGTTCCAGCTGCAAATCGGAAGCAAACATCGGTCCCAGATTGAAGCGCATCATATTTACTTTCAAATCAACGACGTCTGCTCTACAGCCTAACGAGATGCTGTCGGTTCGTCCCCTAGTTGGGCCAACAAATGAATGCGCTCGGGCTGCAGAAATGCATACTGTTAGCGGTGCGTGCGTGTGTCAAGCGATCCTTTTCAGCCCGATTTCTTCCATTGCGGAAAGGTAGTACGGGAGTAGAGCAAACACACAAAGTCATCTACCGGTGGCCTTTCCGGACAGGCCATTTCACCGCGGCTTTTGGCTCCACTCCGTGCCACCGGGCAAAGGTGAAATCACAATCTGCGTGCGTGTGTTGCCGACTGTACCCCTGTTGCCGTGCGGTACCGGTTTCGCCTTCAACCTCAGACCACCACCGTCCACTCACCGGTACACATTCAATCTCGTTTGTCACAGGCCTCACCTGTTTATCTGCCCGCAGGGAACCCGGGGACGACTTTGCTGCCATGAACCTGACGATAACTCTCTCGTCAAGTCAGCTAGGAATGTGGTATTCTGGGGGTTTGATAGGGCAGCCCACCGTTCAATTCATGCGTTTCCCATATGTTGGCCATCATATTCCCTTCGTGCAGAAACGACAGCTTCCGTGTTGCGTGTGTGAGCAGATTTGTGTGTGCAAAACCATACCGTTGATGAACGTTCGTTAGCAGCACCGTGCCGTGGAATGTTGCGGCGCACCGGGTGTACATTGCTAACCGATCGGCCCTCCCAGATGGGACTAGTGATGGGTAGAGTTGCCAAAAATCCGAAGTTTATTCCAATTCAGACTCCGAAAGGTAGGTTTGAAATCGCCTGGAGTCGTCCGGAGTCGTTCGGAGTCGTCCAGAGTCGTCCGGAGACATCTGGAGTCGTCCGGACGCGGAGTCCGGACGGAGTCGCCCGGTGCAATGTTTTTGTTGTCTGTCATTTAATATCCTACTCCAACTCTTGCCGACTCCGGTCGACTCAAACCGCTATTCTTCGAAAGTAAGGTCTGTTTAAGAGGTGCAGGCGCAAAGCGAAAGAAGGGAAAAACACCAATAAATGAAATACCTCCGACCGACTTCAAGTTCGCCCGACTCTGGACAACTCTGGACGACTCCGGACGACTCGTATTTTACACTTCTTCTTCTTCTTCTTTGGCACAAAAACCGTTGTCGGTCAAAGCTTGCCTGTACCCACTAGTGAAGTAAGCTTGGCTTTCAGTGACTTATTGTTACCATAGCAGGATACTAAGTCCTACGTATGAGAGCATGGTCTATGCGGGGCTTGAACCCATGACGGGCATGACGAGTTGACGACTGTACCACCAAACCAGCCCACTTTCACACTAGTGATGGGTAAATTTCACAAAAATTCGAAGGATACTTCGATCCAACTCCGAAAATTTCGGAACGAACTGTGGAAGGTAGTTCCGCCCAGCATTAACCGGAGCCGTTTAGAATCGTCCAGAGTCGTCCGGAGTCATCCGGAGTCGTCCGGAGTCGGAGTCATCCGAAATTCGGACCATTCACACTCGACCGGAGACTTGCTCACAAACACATAGCATAGCACCGGACTCCGACCGACCTCAACTTCGGATGACTCCGACTAACTCCGGCTCCGGAGGACTCCAACCCCGGGCGACTCTGACTCCTGGTGGAACTAATGGTTCCGATTTTGCTCAAATCAGAATCAAAATAACAATAGCCGAAGTCGGGTCGGAGTCGTCGGTGCGTTCCAGAGAACACATCACTACACAACCACTGTTCCATACGTTTCACTCACGTTAGTATGTCACCTACACCCATGTAACCGTATGCGGCCATAACGTTCACTAAATAGCGGCCACCTGAATGAGAGTCAAGTTAGAGCGCCCATTCGCGCAGATATTAATCATGGTAGCACGCTTCCACCCCTTTGCACGCCTGTCCCTTGGGTTGGGATGCGTGAATGTTCATTTGTACGCAACCGCAGATCCGTTCTTCTCGTTTCTTTACGATACTATAATCTACTTCGTATCTATTTTGTACGGCTTTTGAATGGCTTTATGGAAGCACAACTGAGCTACCGGAGCATGAAGTAGTCTTTTCAACGGGCTGCAGTAACGGAAAATATTGAATAATTTCTGCGCGTCACAACGAGCGCAAAACTGGAGCGGAATAACACGACATTGCAAGGGTATGCTGATTGATCGTATAAAGTTATGTTGATGTAACGTGCAAATGGCAATTAATGTCGCCTTCTTCTCATTTCTTACTGTCAGTTTGTATCCATTTTGTGTGGCTTTTGAAAGGCTTGATCGAAGCACCACCCGAGCAGAGAGTAATCTCTTCACCGGGCTCCCGTAACGAAAAACATTGCTCGCCGAAAAAGCGGTGTGGAAAATTTGAATTCAAATAAAGTAGCGCACGATAGAAACGCCGCTCATCAGCATGCTGTTCAACGATGCTCGTAGGATCCAGTGTGCAGCCTGCAGCAGAATTGCAGTCATGGCAGTGTACTATACCCTTTTCGAAGCCATCCCTCCGGAATGGAGAGCGAATGGCGCAGCAACAGCAAAGGCAGCAAACAATTCGCATAATGACGACAATTGCTAACACGCGGTCGACCAGCACGGACCACGGACCGGGCGCACCGTATCGCGCTTTATGGAGCCCGTTTTATGAACGCGACGGTGGGCACGACCCTGTTCAACGTACCCATTACATCGGCGGCCCTCGAACAGGAAAAAACACGATCCCATCCTGTCGCCTCCCGGGGTCAAGTCTTCTGATTATATTGCCCTTTTTTCCAAAATGGGACCCATCGGGCGGGCGGGCACCAAACTTCAACCATTGGCGTATGGATCGTGTTGAGCATTGGATTTCTCGCGAACTCTCTAACGCAATACACGACTTTGGGCAATAATCGTTAACTCCACATGTATGGGTGTGTGTGTGTGTGTATGTGCCATTGCGGCTGTATCTGATGTGGCCGGCGGCAGCACTCTTGCCCACGTTCACTTCATGTTGGGACGCACTCACTCACGCCCTTTCTTCTTATTGAACTTTCTGTATTATTGATATGTTTCACCCGGGAACCATTCACGACCGCGTAACGCATGTACTGATACGCACCAAGGCACACGAACAGAGTGCAAAGGGTGGACGCGGTGGCCCGTTCAAAAGCGCAGTGCGATCTTTGCCGACTCACATCATCGAAGCGCACCTTCGCTGCCACACAGACCTGACCCCCTTCCCCAACCGGTCCAGTGCGATGCGGGCACCCAATTATGGGCGCCCGAGCCTGCGTATCGAACCGGAAAGATAGCCCGGTCGACCGAACACCGGCGAAGGTTTGGAGTAGATACTGGTAACATCCGAAACGTCAATCGATGGAGCAAGAAAAAAAAACGTCAAGCACAAAAACCGAGCCAACATGAGTACCATCAAATTCTCCTGGGTACTTGAGTTCACATATTTATCTCCGCTTGGGGGAACGCGTAGCGTTCGGGTAGAAGCCAATCTCATTGCCCTCTGGAGAGTAACGTGCCGCGATGCGAGCAAAAACGAGGGGCGCCACGTTATGGTTGCCAATTGAACATGCGAATCATCTACCTGTGCACAAATACTGGCGAACAGCCCAGTGCAGACAAGCGTCAGGAAATCGTTAGTGAGTTACGTTACATTTTAATGAGCTATTTACGGGACCCAATCATTTCCCAAAACCCAATTATGCGCTGTTGCGGGACCGTTGCGCACCCCGCATTAGCCAAAAGCTCAACTGCAACGAGTTGATTGCAATTTGGAGCAAGTGTCACCGTTTGCAGTAAAAACGAAAAAAAACACAATCCTACCACAACAAACTACCACGGCGCAAGCAATTTAAGCTGTGTTTTGCTCCATCATCTACCGGCCAATCAAGCTAGCCGGCGGTTGCCAGTGGACGGTACTATCAGCAGTGGAAGATAAAACAAAAAGCCCTGTTGCCCTTTTTTGTTGTTTGCGCAAAAACCCCGTTCCCCTATTTCTTAAGCCCGAGAGCAGCGCAGCTTTGTGACATGATATCTACTGCTCTGCGCTCTACGGCTCCAGCAAGAAATGACCACTTCAGATTGCCACTAGATGACGGTAGCGCAACAACAACGCACGCAGAAAAAAACCCTCCCAACGACACCAACTCAACCTAATCTGCTGGCGCGCTTCGGTTAGTTGATTTGGTTCAGTTAAGTTTTTGCCCGCTTTTTTTTTGTTCTTTTCACCAACACGAACCGTGCTGGGATGCCGCAGTACGCCGGCGGACAATTGTCAGGGAACGATTGCGACTCCGTCGATTACCCCGCAGGCCGCCGCGTGTCAAACCGGGTCAAGCGAACTGCAAATTCGTCAGCGTGCCTGGCAAAAATGCAAACATTTCTGCATTTTGCCAGTAGTGTTCTGCTGCAGTTTGCTTTCTCAGCTTGACTGAAAGGGAGGGGTGTGTTTTAGTGTCATTTTTTGTTTTGTTTCTTCTGCTTGCTTTTCTTGTTGTTGGGGCTGTTTTTACTGTCCAAGAGGACCCAGTTGCGCTGGAAAGGGGAATCCGTGTGACACACGGATGTGCAATGTATATAAAACAGATAAAGAAGCGAATGGTTGGTTCGGTGAGGACACGGGAGCAGGACAGTTTTACCACCTGAAGGCAGACAGACGACACTCAACAGGATGTGTCCACATCCGGGTAGCCCGCATCCACAGTAGAGAGAAGAGGATGAAAAGGCGAAGCTCAAGGATCACGAAGATCACGGTACCGTATGCGAGTCATTCTCTGGGCCGAATTATCCCTCCGTCCTCCTCTCAGCTGCTTCGTTGCAACATTGTATCGTGAAGGCAGGACTGCCGGTGGAAAAGACCCCGCTGGCAGTTTTTCAAACATCTCTCCCGCCTTCCCCCCACAAACAGAAAGGAAGGTCACTTGGAGCGGATACAAGAGCAAGAAAGCAGAGCTTCCAATGCCGTATCCGCCAGAAGCGAGCACGAACATAACAAGATGACCTAGTTGGATAACGTTATATATATTTTTTAATGAAATCGCTCGAATGTGTCACCCAGACCTCCTGGACTTTTTCCCACCCGGACGGGTGTACCGTGCAAGGCTGGAGGCTGTTAAAAATCCCCCACCGGCAATAGCTCTCCGTGTTATGGGGAAGGTTATGGTGCCAAAACAAGATTTGTTGCAAGAATTACAGTGACTTGAGTTAGACCTTGGAGAGGTTGTATTATTTTCCTTTTCGGGCGCTTTTGGCTTCAATATAAAAATAATACATGATTTACAAAAGAAAGGAGATTTTCAAGCTATTTGAAAAAAAGATCCTTAAATTTCATGATCCCACAGTGCTTGGCGTTATCGGTAAGATCCTGTTCCACCGTTGGACACGTTGGTGGGTTGGCAGGGCCCTGTCGTATCTCTGGGTTGCGTAGCGGGACCGAAGACGACCGCGATGAATGCTCGCAAGCTGCAGCTTAGCAGCGTTCCCGTATCGCAAGATAATTTCCTCCATTCTGTGCTTGGACGAATCTTCCGCGTAACGAGCAGACAGAACCAGTGGCTGTGATACTATTAATAGACTGTCTCCCGGAACGTATCCCAAACACACACACACACACACACACACACACACACATACAACGATGTGGGTTTGTGTGTGCAGCTGACAGCGGAGATCAGTGTATGTGTACTGTATGTGTCCCGTTTTCGTTTATTGCTTGCGCCGTGTCTCTCCTTCGCTCGCATCATCCGCTAAGAAAAGCTCCTTCACGGACGGCACGACATGTCTGGTTGGACTTCATTCCTGCCCAGATCCATTTACGAGATCTCAACCCATCCAGCCAACCAGCCAAGAGCGCCCGGGGAATCTAACAGAACGGCTTTGCCGGAAGTTGACACAATGGGACAATGGTGCAAGGTGACCAGCAGAACTGGCCAGCTCGATCCACGTTGTGCAATCAGTGTAAATGGTGACGGGGTTTCTCCATTACCTGTGCTCATCTGCGCAGACGAAGTCTTGCCTTAGGTCAGTTGTGCGATAGAATTAAGGCGTGCCGTAGCGAAAGAAAATCGCTCCTGGTACTACCCTTGCACTATCGTCGGGTGTTGCAGCAACTATCGCAGAGAATGGAAGAGTTATTATGATAGAAGAAAAGGTCTCTCCCTAAAGACAGCATGAAGAGCGTTGTTTAGATTTGGGTGTAGTAAATCGGAACCGTAAAGAGACAATCTATTTGTTCTTCGTACCTGCTAATGTATGTAACATGGTATAGAGCACTCTTTAAAAGCCCACAGCCTTTAAGATTCAACGAATTTAGATATTTTAAAGATAAACGCCTAAAAGTATGCAGTTTGCAGTATTTAATTCAACTTTTAATGCTTCCGTTAGTCGTTTACTGTGCTAATTTGCTCAATATAGCCCATGTTATGCACGCCTGTAATTGGATTCGAGAGCAGGCAAAAACGACAGCAAACGGAGGGGTTTTAACCGCGCCACAAAGTTAATGCGCATCCAAATATTTACTTAAAGCAGAACGTCTCTGGATAGAATCGTTATCGCCGTGCATCATACAGCGCATCCCATCCCCACTGCGCCCGGTAGCCTGCTGACAGCACCAACCACAGACACCCGAACCGTGGCACAAAATGGCAAAGTTCACTCGGGAAATCCATTCCATCCGAATTCCAACGGATGTGTGCGGCTCGACGGGACGGGACCACACTTGAAAAGTTTTCAAATTCCACCCCTGCCCCATCTGCTCCGTCGCTAGCAATGCCCCCCTTTTTGGGTGCGCCGTTGCATTCGAAAACATTTTGCTTTCCATCGTAGTAGCGGGGTGGGGGAGGGGTACAGAGAGCACACAAAGACCCACACTGAAACAGTCCGCTGTGCTTGGCGGGCATATCTACCGAGTTAACGAGTTAACAAGCACAGCGCGTGCACAGGCGTACACGCTTTGCCTACTTTTAGGCGCACTGGTACCACCGGGACGAGCGCCATCTTGCTTACAGTTGATCATGCCGCACACACACACACACACAGAAGCCACGTTCGGTGGATGGATCACAAATCATGATGCACATCTGCACCCGGACATGGGGGGGAGGGGTTGTTCACTAGATAAAGCGCACGTTTGATGGCGACTTTCCGACTTTCACGAGTCGCAATTCACCCAAAGGACATCAGCACGCACACGCACACACAAAGGAACATACCATCGCATGCGATACGACTGTAAACGACACCATTTCGTATGCAGCTGTCGCGCAACGCCGACAGCGTCCGCTTAAGGGCGTGGAATGTGACTCTGGCTGCGATTCTCGGTGTCGGGCTGGGGCCCGGGTCGGAGACAGCACGCACGAACGCACCGCACCGGCCCTTAATGCATGGCGAAAACAAAGCCGCACCCGCCCGTCCGCGACGGAATGCGGCAAATCAAAAGCATCGGCACGCTAGACAGCACAAGGCGAACAACAACATTCCAACCGGGGGCCCCAGTTGGAAAGCAATGCACGGTAATGCACTTCTGCAATGAACTTTCGGCTCGGCGAAGAAGCGCGGTCGGTAGTGACGGATGCCCCTCCCCTCCCCCCCCCCC
>KI919393.1:46553-59304 GCA_000473525.2 Anopheles melas | reverse complement strand
AACTGAACGAAACCAATTTGCTGGAATTTTATCGCTCCGTTCGTCACCTGCAGCATCGCTCGGTGTGGTTTATCGGTTTATCAAACGGAAGTAGTGAACACACCCCGCAAACGGAAAACTATCTCCGAGCCATGTAAAATCCCAAAGATACTTATGTGTAAGGCCCTATTCCCCCGTAGTACCCGGTAATGCGTTGGTCGTTCGATAAAACGTACTTGCTGGAGCGTATTTTACCGTCGCAGGGGAATATGAATCTTTTTCGCAATGAGTGAGAATGAGTCACCGAGTTTTCGAGTGATGCTAGAGTGTTTAATATTTGATGAGCCGCCGGTTTGCATTGGCTGGGACGTGTAGCGTAGAGCATGCTGGCACGGTTGGTGGTAATGATGGCTTCGATCCGGGAGTTAGCAGATGTGTCGTTCATTTGTTTTATAAATATTGCAGTACCGGTGCTATTGCCGGTAACTTCCACTGCCAACACATGGTAAGCATCGTGTCATGCATGTTTGATGAAGCTTTCCAGTCCCAGGCAAGCGGGAGCAGGGCTGTCGATTTGAGGCTGAGATTTGAGGGATTAAAATGTATGGCTTAGCACTGATGGCGCAAAACTACATTTTGCGCTGGGGTACAAAAGTCATACATGAATGGAAGGTAAAGTTGACATGTTTCTGATGAGTAGATGGGCCGTATTTAACGAATGTAATTTAAATGTAATTTAAATATGAGATAATAAGTATAAATCTGTCCTTTGTCAAACAGTATTAACGATGACTTACATGAGCCTTTATGTAAAAACAGCTGTCCCTGAATGTAACATGAACTGGATGTGTCTAAAAATTGTACTAACCTTGTCAGCTTGCCTTGATCATTCCCGTCGAAAAAGAGGTAACTTTAGCTTGTCATTACAGTGTGCATAATAATTAAGACCCCCAGCCGACAACAAAACCCACCGCTACAGATTATCGTATTTCCGCATCCTTTCTGTCACAATTACGTCACACTCATTTCAGCAAGTCGCAGTCTCGCAGCTCAAAATCATCGCAGGGAGAGACAACAAGCGATTAGATTTCCACGGGCTGTGAAAAGCGTCACCCATTAAGCGGATTTCAGCGACAGCTGATTTCAGTCCGCCTCAGTTCGATTGTGTAACGCATTCGTGTCACGTCCGCTTCACCTCTAATCCTTTTCAGGTTCGCAGTGGTTGACGGAGGTAGCGACGGTACCCAACCATTCCTAACCCTATCGGTCACCAAATGATCAACAATGGGAGACCCCGTCTCCCTCTCCCTTTTCGTCCGTCAACCCTTTCCACCCTGTCGTAATGCATGTTAATCCTTTGTTGATATTGTCTAATCACGTTCCATTAGCATACTTTTTGTTGTGTACATGAGGTGACCTTTTTTTTCTCGTTCGTTTCGTTTGTATTTGTCTTCCGCGGTGCCAGCCACCGCTAAGGGCCTAGCGTTCCGATACCGTGTCCGTTGTGAGTGGCCCCTAACCGAGCAGTCCGCAGAGCCGTTCATACGAGACAAAATTTGGCTATTCTTCTGTCTATTAAAAAAGCGTTCCATTTCAGCTCCGGGGACAAAGGTTTCATAATGGGAATGGCTGGCTCAATCGCAACGCGACAGGGCAAGGAAGTGTCACTGGACTGGCTTCGCGCATAATAAAGCACCGTCGGGTCGGGCTTTGGGGTGGAAACCGTTTTCTCGCTGTGGACTATTTTTCGGGGTGGCCTTTTGCCCTTTCTGGTACAAGCGTCGGCAAGCGTCATCTTGGTTCATTTTTCTTTCTTCCCCGCCCTGCTCACTCGCTTCCTTCTGGTCATTTTCGGTGTGTTTCATCTGTTTGTACAGGTGTTGAATTTCAACTGTCATTCCCTCCCCTTCTGGTCGGGGTCGACTTGCACCGCACTGCAACGTTCCCGTCCTTTCCTGTCCGAGAGCGGGACTTGTTGCAATCCACAGTTATCATTCCGTGAGCATCTCGTTTGCATAAATTTTACGCTTTAAATTTCACAGCATTCTCTCTCTCTCTCTCTCTCTCTCTCTCTCTCTCTCTCTCGCTTCTTTTCCCATCTGCCTTGTTGTTTTGCTTCACAGCAGGCTCGAATGAGTGTAGCAAGTCATATCGTAGATTTGTTGTACTTGCGTCTTCTATTCATCTTCCACCCTCTGAGGTCATTCCCTTCGTGTTTCCCTCCATTCTTGGAGAAACAGCTTGTACTCGATGGCAGAGTTCGAAGGCTTCAAACTCTGCCGAAACTGCCGAGGGTTGAATATGTCAAGGTGTTACAGCGCTGTACCGTCATCCTTGTGTGTCACAATTGCAATCACCGCGGTTAGCTTTTATGCTTTTGCGGCGCATTTAGTGGTAGCGAGGGCATCACGCTGCGCGGTACCGATCGATTGTTGCACTGAAGTGGTTTTGGGGTGGGGTGGGACTGTTTTTTTTTTGTCATTCCATTCCATTGCCGTCTCGTCCAAAAAACTCCAGCATTGATGCATTGATGAATTGATGTTCCAAATATGCATAAACATGTCATTGTGCGCTTGAGGGGGTGGTTGATTGATTTGACTTTACATGGAGATGAGTCGAAGGTTTCGTGCTGCCAGATGTGATTGGACTTGTTTGTCTGGTTAGGGTTGAAGTGTAAAATTTTTTGAGTGAAGATAATTTGAGGGTTGCGGAGGAAGGATGTGTTGAGTTGAGCAGTTGCTTTGCCTTTTGCATCAAAGGTGGTAAAGTTCAACTTGAATGGCAGAGCCATTCTGAGTCTTTAATAGCTATTAGTATGTACTTCCACTAGAGGAGTATTTGTTCATAGTGATGGGAGGGTAAGAAATATTTAACTCATTCTTTAAATCAGTACGAATCATCAATTATTTGACTCATGTTCATGGGATGATTTTAATCAACTCATTCAACAGTCAGCATCACTAGCCTACCATGGCTGTGTTTTGAAACCAAGAAGTTATCATACTTAGAAGTCCTTTTTGAAATCTTACCATTCAATCAAAAATCTGACAAAACATGATTGTTTTCCACTTTCCTGCCATCATAACTTCAATAAAGCTACATTTCCAATCTGTTTAAGAGGTAAGCAGATTGTACGAATCTTTTCTCTCAATCTATCACTAAATACTCAATAAACAACTCAGATTATAGGCATTAAACAAGGCCTTCACAAGCAAACTAGACGCAAATCATCACCATCGTACATTAATCAACGCTTACCGAGCACCAAGCGGAATGTGACGAGTGCGAAACAAATCGGATCTTTTGCCGTAGGTAAATGCCCCGCCGTTTTTAACAGTCAACCAGACCATGAATCACCCTGCGAGCGCGAAGGTACGTGCGATAATGACTTTCACCTCAATTGTACGATAAAGCTGTGCTGAAAAATTAGTGTCCCTCCTCTCTGTAGGTTGGAGTGTTTATCTCACGTCGCGTGTCTCAATAAATTTTCAATCACTCGGCCCCGTTTGCATCATTCATTCGTGTGACTCGCCAAAACTAGATTTCAATTAGAACCTTAAGCGGGCTGGTCGGCCTGCTCGGGAGCAAATTTGCATTTTCTCGCCTCGCAACCACAAGCGAACAAACGGACAACCATCCCACCCGGCCATAGTTAGTAGAAGAAACCGATTTTTCAACCCTGACAGATCCTTTCCGAACGTGTATCTTCGGCAGTGGAATGCGTTCTGACGGTGTCTTACGCTTACTCCCCGTTCCCGGCTTCTGATTCAATCGGAATCGCTTGACGCTTCCACGAAATCAAAACATCAGTAAAACACTTGTAAAACCTCGTTTCCTTTTCCTTTCGTCAGATAATAAGACAATAAATTAATGATCTCCACCCGGGGACGGGTGGAACGGGATGGATTGGTCGGTCTCCTACGCGCGCGACCGCGCACTCACGTTCGCCACGGGACGCAGCGTCGTTGCGTATTCCGGTGGGTTTTGAAATCCTTCTGCACGGCGGAAGTACGGTACGGCAAGAGACAAAGACACAGAAAAATGCGGAAGAGAGACACAAACAAATACAACAAAAAAAAGTACCACCTCTCGTTTGTCCCGATGATGAATCGGTTCGAAGGCTTTGATTTATCTTAAAGATTTGCCTCGAACGGTGGCCCGCGCGCGGTGTAATTTATTTGTGGCACACCGTGGCCGTCTTTTGTGTTTGTTAAACTACGCTGTTTGTTGTTCGGCTGGGTGAGTCGCACCAGTGAAACTCGAAACTGTACGACCAAAAACGTGCTGATTGTCGCCAGGAGAATAATAAAGCGACCGACCGACCGACCGAGCTGATCGCGCGTTCGCGGAGGTGTTGGCCAATCGATACGAATGAATCTAGAATTAGAACTGACTTCCTTGACTGGGAGGGAATGCAAGAAGTTGGAGGTGTCGAGTGAGAGCGCATACCAGAACCTCCTCGAGCGCTCCGCAAAATCGTCTAAAAGCGGCATGAAATATTACTGCTCGGGGAGTTTGAGTCTTTGCGAGAGCCACCTTCGGCTGGTGCGAATCGGTTTGGATCGCTCTTTGCCGGGGCCAGGGGGGGAGGATTGGTTTAACGCGTTCGGCCTAAGAAATCCGTTTCCCCTTTTCGACCTTTTTTCGACCGTGGGGCCACCCCGTGGGTCCAATGAGTGAATGAGTCGGTGTGGCAAGAGAGAAGGACCGATGCTAAGAGCACTTTTTAATGGGGCCCTCTATTAGCCATTACCGGGCGACAGGCACTTAAGGGCGCACCGATTTTCTGCTCCGATCGTTTAATGCTAGGCAAATATTATTATGTCTGTGTTACTTCTTTTTTCCTGCTTGGTTTACGGGGACGGATGGAAGATGCCCTGGTTTTCTTTTTTGCTCCCCCGAGGTACATCAAAGGATGGTGGTGTTTTGGTGCATTAAGGTAAGGATGCATAATAGATTATCGCTAGCATGAAGGAAAATGATGAAAGCGGATACGAGAAAACAAAGTATTTGAAAACAATTGGGAATAGTTGAATTTGATGTAAAATAGCTCGGGGAATTGACTATTGGAGTACGGTTTTTTTTTGGAGAAATCTTGATAAAGAACTGGTAATGTCAGTGTTTAGAAGCGAATTTAATACATCAACTGGGAATTATTAAATTTTTATGAATAAATTGTCCTTGCTTGATACATAAAAATGAAGAAAAATATGATTTTTTTATTTCTAATTACTACACAAATTCTGATTAATTTCTACGCTGCATGTATATATTGTTCAGGAAGTGTTCGTGTAGAGGCAGAATAAAGTCACGATTCGTTAAATTATTGAAACAGTTACAGTTACAGTTTCAGAAGCCAAATGAAATCCGGAGCATTGCCAGGATTGGCACGGGTGAAGTATCAGTTTCTGGACCAGTGAGGATTCAATATTATTTCCAGGGGCAACTTCTTGGCCGCTAAATCCTTGGTCACAAACCTGTCTTGTCACAAGCCGATGTTTGATTTACTATGTGCTCCGTCTATGTGTCATCAACTTTGTCTGGTCAGCCTATTGCATTGTCTAAAAGAAGATAATATTATATTCTATCACAATCACTGTTACTATAATTGAGAACATGAGAACATGTTGCATATTAATAATTTTTGTTTTTATCTTAATACGTGCATCAAAACTTCAATGATTTAAGGTTGTGTATTCCGTGACACTGAATGATGAGTGTTTGCTACCAAAAAAAATGTTCCAAATAAACTACAAATAGAAACCCCCATCAAACTCCAATATATCGATAATCTTGTCATCTTTCACCTCATCGTACATCAAATATTTGTCTACCGTGCGCACTCTAGTTCCACCATGCGGCCCAGTGCTCCAGTAGCAAATGTATGCAAATCATTTGTACAAATAGGGCCAGTAGCTAACCAGTTCCGAATCATTCGGTACACAAGCAAAGCCCACAAACATACCCCAGTTACATCTCAATACAAACCGTGCGTGTGTGTGCTTCATATTTCGCTCAAAAAAGCCTCCGCTCGACACCACACTAGCTTACTGCGTTACTCCAGCGCCGTTTGCTGGCTCTGGGCAGCTGGGCGAACGACATTTAAGGTGATGCTGAAAATTGGGTTCACGGGTGGCTGTTTTCGGGTGGCTCACCACACCACTCCTCCGACACATCGACACATCAGTTCGACAGCTCATCATCGACAGCTCAACATCTCGCCCCGGCTAACTGATCTTGTTCGTTGCGGTCCGTCCGCGTTGGCAGATTGATGATCTTGTCAGATCCGGAGGGGGGGGAGCGAGTTGCGTGTCTCGCGATGTGAGCAGACGTGAATGTTTGGCGCGTTGTCGGCCTTGTTAATCGCTCGCTGCGAGGTGTGTTTGGTCGGGGAGATCGAGGACAGCCACCACCGTGCGGCTCCGAAGAGTGCCAAACTGGACATTAATATTTATTTTCCTACGAATCAAACAAATAAAACAACGGCAAACAACAATCCGTCAACAGCTTCTGACTGTGCTTCCTTCGCTGCACAGGGGCAGGAGATTTCAATCAAAAATTATTGTTTGTTGGTTGGTTTTTTTATGATGAAACCAACGGACCACCTTCCGGCTGCAGCATTATCAGATCCTGGCGTCGGGGAAGTCGGGGGTTGATGGAACTCGAGCCGATCAAGTTTCCTGGCCGACGTGGGCCTTCCCATTAAACTCGCTCGTTTGCTCTCGGGTAGTATCGTTGCGGTGAAGATGGTCGGCCACTGTGCTGTGTGTTTGTGGTTTGCACTCTCCAACGGCGAAGGGGACAGTAATTGGAGACGGCCGTCGGAACCGGAGCGGAGCACTGGAAGCACTCGCGACTCAGCGATGGCGTGAATTTATTGCTTGTAGTCTGTCCAGGCAGTTCCAAAAACCTACACGCTTCTGCCCGTGCCCGGGTTAGCTGTACGAGTATTAATCAAAATTGATCTTGATCGAAGGACGAGACCTCACCGGGTGGTGTGGAAGGTGTGCCCAGGGGTGTGCGTCATTAGTGCGTAGTGCTGGGGCTGTAAATGGAAAGGGGAATCGATGCGCGCTATCAGATCAGGCCCAAAATTTCCCAAACCGGGCGCTGACTGAAAATGTTTTGTTTTTGACACTGTTTAACATTCGATCGGATAAGCGGGAGTTTGAGTTTTAGGGGGATGGCTCTCTCTTAAGAAAGAGAAGAAATAGCTGCTAAAACGATCATTCGTCTCGGGCAAGCGGACAGTGCCAAAGATAAAGCATTAGAAGCGTGAGGCGTGTGAGCCCAGGCTGCAGAGAAGCAACGAGAAAACATGACTTTTATATTGTGTTTGGAGCCGGTAGCAGCAACACCACTTTGTGTGATTCGTTACAAGCGCTAAAGGTCAAGATAATAACGCCAAACGCTTGCTGGTCCCGACGATCCCGATCTCAAGCCGATGGGTTTTGAATGACAAATGACTTCAAAGAGCATGCTTCAGTTAATGGTTGTCGAGACAATCGAAAGAAAAGGTTGGAACAAGAACGGTGACACTGCACAACGATGGGAGATGATGCGAGCGTTTCATCATGGCCTCCGTCTTACTACACCATGTAACCTACAAGCGCGGTACGCAAATTAAAAGATGTATTTTTCTCCATCCCGCCTATGCAAAGACAATGATGCATCAATCAGATGCAACAATGCGGCTCATTGTCGCAAAGAAATAGATGTAAATGGGTTTTGGTTTTGGGGGAAAGTTTCTTAACTCAATTTGCGTTGCATGAGCTTAAAGAAGCATGAGCGAAACATCGGTAGCAGTATGCAATGGCCCAACTATTGCTTTGCTCATTTGCATAGAATTAACATTCATGTCGCTGAATGTAATCTAGGCTAGGTTTAGGTTACAATGGAACACACTCCGGTAACCTCATAATGTTTGATTTATGATGGACATTTTTCACGACCTCCAACAAGCGCAGCCGCAAATTGCGTCATCCGAAAAGTTGTGCAACGAGATTGTTGCGACCGTTGCTATTTTGCGGCAAACAGCGCTGCTTATCAACCAAACACAGTTTTATGAGTTTAATCAATGCCAATCACTGCCGATTTGATGCAGCTCTGTCGTTGCGGAGCGTTTTGTAAACTTTGATTCTTTGCAGTTGTCCGGAGGCCCTATCCAATTTTGACCGTAAATCACGGAAGAGGGCCACAAACTTTGGTTCGAAATCAACGAACAACCGTTTCGACTGCGTATCGGACCGATAAATCATTGCGTACTGCGTTTCAAGCGAACGTTTCGAGCCATTTTACTGAGCAAACTATGTTTAGTTCACCCAAAAAACCGCACAGATTGTTATCAAAAGCTATCGCCAACAGGCGAGTTTCGTGTGCGTTGCGTCGAATTTCATGGCCTATTGGTTGCGGTTTCGGGGTTTTGCACGAGTTTTGCTGGCTTTTGGCAAACAGATAAAAGTCAAATGTCATATCGTATGACATTTGCCGGAGCAATTGAACGGGGAGTGGCAAAGTTTTTTTTCCAAACGGCCCTATAAATATAGAAATGGTTCGTTTTAGTGTGCTGGGAATAGAAGTAAGAACTACAGGGCTAAATATTTATACGAGCTCTTATCGATGATTGTTCAATATTGGCAATGCACCATTAAGATAAAGTAGGTTCTAGAAATGGTTTCATAAATTTAACCAAACAAAAAAAAGCGCTGACCTCTGAAACTTCCACCATGTACCAATTTGGTGAGTAAATTAATTCATTTACTGTCAGCGTGAAAAATCAGGTGTCCGTCATAGGGGCACTTTCGCAGTTTATCGCGCACCATCATCGCGTGCTTCCGTTAAAAGCCGGACAGCAACAATGACGGCCAAAAAAAAACGGTTCAAAATTAACATCATCATTTTTCTCGCTCGCAACACATTTTTTTTTTGGAGTGGAAGAGAGAAAAACAACTTCCGTGGCAAGAAATTCACACCAGCACCAGACAACCAAAACAAAAATCCCTGGATGCATCAGAACACACTGCGGCGAAAACATGGGGCATCGAAACCTCTGTGACGGGATTCCATGAAGGGAAGGGGGAGGGGGAGGTTGGAATGATAAAATTTGATACAGCATAAATATTTCAGCCCTGGTAATCAGATACTTTATCATCTAATTAATTTTTCAACCACTGCTCACCTCGCGCCCTCGCGGGCACCGTCATCAGCTTCTTTTTGGGGGCCTTAATGGAGTTGAAGCGACAACAGCGCCGTTGAGCACTCGCGTGATCGTGTTTGGGGATTGTCGAGAGAACACACGGGAGAACGAGCCCGGGGTGTAGGAATCCGGGGAGGTGCCTGCTGGCGACGATTTACGCGTGATGTGTGAAACTTCAGCTGGACGAGACATAATAACAATAAAACAGATCAGCTCCTCCAGATCGGGGGCTTGCGGGAATTTTGGGAACGCGGCCCGCGGTTTCGATTTCCACAGCGCCACACGCGGACAGAGCAATTGTATCGGAATCTTAGATTATGTCATTTCACGTCACCTTGGTTTCACGTCGCCGGTGGTAGTCCGAGAGCTGAGGACTGCACCGAGCATTTCGGGATGCGTTCTTCGTGTTTTCGGCTCTGCGGAATTGTGTTTCCTCACATTCTCAGCCAGTGTGAAGTGACATTCGTTCCGCGACAGGTGAGCAGCGCTGGGCGCTAAGATTCAATTAGAGGATCTGGGGAGAGGGTCAAGCAGGGGCAGAAATTAGCGTCGCAGCGTGATGCGCCAGCTGGGCGGGAATGACAGGATGACACTTCAGCAACGGTGCGCTGATAGGATCTAGTTCTTCTGCCCTAGGGGGGATCGAACGAATTTTAATCGAAATTCATTCCCACTTTCTGGCCAGGCGGTTTCTGTTGTGCAGCCTTGTAGGAATTAATTAAAATAAATTTGTAATGAAAAGATATCGGCAAAACAGCATTCCAGCAAGGTGTTTTGCTGATACGGTGTGAAAGTGTTGTTGAGAGTGACTCGGAAATCTTATCATGTTTAGAGGACATGATAATTAAGCTTAACAAAAAAGACTGTATTTTTCCTAAAGCTTTGCTTTTACTTACTTTTGTTGAGTTTGGCAAATGGACTGTTAGACAGTTTGAAAATATCGGATCGAAAGATGCGATTAAATATTTTATTAAATAATTCTTTAATTCTCGTTGAAACCCTTTAATTGGTTAAGTCTATTACAAGCCGGTCTGGTGGTACAGTCGTCAACTCGACGTACTCGACGCCCGTCATAGGTTCACGTCCCGAATAGACCGTGTCCCCATACGTAGGACTGACTATCCTGCTATGGTAACAATAAGTCACTGAAAGCCACTTCACTTCACTTCACTTCACTTCACTAGTGGGTACAGGCAGGCCTTTGACCGACAGCGCTGTGTTGTGCCAAAGAAGAAGAGATTACAAGCCTTTTGCTGAAGCTTAGTTGATCATTAGGTATCAAAATAAACTATATCTCCTTTGCTTGTAGTTCAAACATTTGTTCATCATTGTTATTTAAATTGGATGAACATTTTCCATTTGTTACATCAATTACAATCAATTATTTATTACAACAAATTAACAAATTGCATATTGATGAAACACATAATTTGCTACAAAGTGTCATAAAACAGCATAACTTAATTAGGCCTTAAACCTCTCATTATTGCCCCCATTGTGTGCCGCTGTAATCACAAACCTGTTCTCGCAATGTTTTCTGCATGCATTTCATATTTAGAGAATGCAATCAGCTACTGCTGCGTCGATAAACAATGTAGATGAACTTTTAATTTAGCTGATCCGGCGTTGATAAATCATCATTCAACAGCTACATAGTTCCGCCATTATCCTTTTCCACCTGGACCCACCTTCCCATTCAATGAATGTACCCACGAACCAGGTGCCAGGATGGAATGAATGAAAAGAAAAACAAAAATAAAATGTCCACAAAATTACCCAATCACGATTTGTATAAACAAGCGCAACATAAAAACAGGAAAAAAAGCTGCCATTCAGTTTCATAGTGGAAACGCATAAAATGCCACTCTGCATGCCGTACACGGTCATCAAAACACGGTAACTAGCATAACCATAACGTTCGATGAGGGCGAGGAAAAGCAAGGCAAAAAACGGATATTTACATGGAAAATATTGAACATCAATTTTGATTAATTCCGCAACGAAAATCTCACCCGAGCCCCATCATTCGCGGTCCGCTGCCCTCGTTGTTCCATCAAGCGGCGTCTGGCTGGCTGCTGTGTGTAGCAGCTGCTACAGCTTGGCGAGGGGAACGTGTCCAGAATGGCATTAAGCATATGGGGACAGGTGGTGGTGGTGGTTGGGAAGGCAGTCGCAACACAAGAGCAATAGCAACGCAAGAAGAAGAGGAAAAAATTGTATCATTTATCACCAGGCGTGTACACCTGATGGTACCTGACTCACGCTGCATCCTGGCGCTGAGTGTGGGCGCATGGACTGTACTGTGTAGGATTGTGTGGGCAAATAAAGTTTCAGTGCAACACTGACCGGGGTGACCTCGTGTGTGTGTGTGTGTGTGTGTCGTGTGTTTAATATTCTGTCCAATCAGCGTACATTTTTATTTCCGCTCACATATGCTCGTTGCTCGTTTGCTGCACAGAAAAAAACGAAACTACAGAGTAGGTAGGAGTAGGTTATTTATCAAAATAGAATTAATAAAAAAGAAGTCGGGGAAAAACTCTTCACCACGTGGTAGCGAAATGAAAGCGCAAAAAAGACAGAAAGGTTATTTTGGGGAGAAAAAAGACATCGTAATCATAAACATCGCATCATCCGTGTGTGACTAATTCTAATGGCACTGGCTAGTGCTGTGCGAGCACGGCCGGCAAATCAAAACCTTGGCCCGTTGGACACGCTGTGGTGCACTTTATTTTCCACTCCTCCCCCCCCTCGTTTCTGTTTTCTTATTTTCCCTGGATTTATCGTAAATATTTTGGTTGTGCCAATTCGCTACAGCTGATTTTGTGCACATGTTGTGTCGTTTTTTTATGAAAGAGATTTCCCATACGCAGCATACAAAAAAAAATGCAACCCTGTTATAAACTATCCCTGACCGATCTCACTGCTTAGTGTTTGTGTGTAGGGCAAACTGTGGCTCACATGTTGTTATCCCTGGTCATGGATGATTATTTTAACTTTTGTTCTTCCCCTTGTGTTACTCCTACTGAATCATTGGAAATCGATTCTAGTTTGTGATACCTTTGCTCCGAAAAAAGGGGTTTCCGGCAGGCCCAATTTTGAGCCAGGGATTAAGTTTCTTCCTAAGCTCAGCATTGACCTTTTGCCGCATTGGAACGGATGGTGGATTCGACAGCAAAGTTTGGTTGCTTCTCAAAATCGTAAGGAGTGACAGGGAGAAAGAGAGCGATAGAGGGCAAAATATAATCCAGGCTAAAAAATGCATTCCAAAATTGCAACTTACGCTCACAAGTGGCAGTGGCCTCTTGGGGCTTTTGGGACTATTTGCGTGAATGCTCAGCTTTGCATACCACTAGGCGCACACAATGCAACCCCGGTTTGCTGCAAAAATAGCCTTCCACACCATAAATTTCACATAATCTCGCAGTTATTGCAGTTCAAGTATCATAAATTTGTGGATTCCTTTAGGGTTGGCCGAGGATTTAGGAGGACCTTCCACCGGGGGGGGGGGGGGGGGGGGCGAATAAAGAAAAGACACATGCACATTTTGCCCTCTGGCCGCCCACTTGCTTACGGGGC
>KI919393.1:33338-46277 GCA_000473525.2 Anopheles melas | reverse complement strand
CACTGTAAGAATGAAAAATGGGAGAATTGTGTTGTTTTTGCACTATGCTTCTTCGTCGCTGCTGGCAAGATAATCATAATGGTTAAAATAATGCAACAAAGTCTATGCAACAGCTTCATTTGCGGCTCACTCTCGCTCTCTCTCTCTCTCTCTCTGTCTCTCGAAACGTGTTTCGCATAGCTGAAATGGTTGGGAAAATTGCCAAGAAAATTTGTTAATCTTGTCGCTGGAACGTGAAATAATGGTTGGAGTTTTGAAAAATAATGAGATAATGCTTTTTTTTTGCTTCTCTCCGGTAAACATTTTTCAAAGATGTTGAGCTATGCACGCGAAAACCGTCCAACGACATTACTCTAGGAGATCAAAATGTAAGTCGTTTTTTTATTCTATTTCAAAAACCGTCCACCAAACGCGAGGAAAAACCTCTCAACATCCAATCTCTGCTCCATTATTCATAAATCATTAACGGTTCATGAGTCGGAATTCAATCTCTCACCCCTCGGGGGACACACGGCTTCTAACGAGTTCTGTGTTTGTTTTGCTTCGGGACAAAAATACGATTATGCTGTATTTCATCCATTCGATTTCGCGAACAAAATGGACGTCAAAAGACACACACACACAAACAGTTGAAGTAAATCAAAGGCAGTTTTCTTGCACACACTCACCAAAAAGGCCAGTCAAGTTGCAACGTGAAGCTTCTGCTCAAAAGCAACGCCCAAGAGTTAAAGGATACCAAAGCGCTTGATTTTCCCTTTTCCCACTCGATTTACGTTTTTCTTGTGGTTAAAGATACTCCTTCGTTGATACTTTTGCGAGACATTTCACCTTTTCCCTCCCATTTTTCAACAGCGGCAGGGTCAACAGGTTGAATGAAATTATAATTTTGCCTCTCTTGTTTCCCCTTTTTGCAAAACTTGTGTTACCTAGTGCTTTTTATTTTGGAGAAAGGTTTCTGCTATATTCTTTACGATTTCATACCGCTTCGAGGGATGCAGCCGGCACTTTCCGAGCAATGTGGAGTTGCTTTGGGGCATTTTTAGCTTCCCTTTTATGTCTCGATTCATAGTGACCCGATACATCCTCCAACTACTGCTCCAACTCGCTCACTGGAGTTGGTCAATGAAAAAGTGATTTGGGAGTTGCTGCCACGGGGAATGTCTACATCGTACTGCGCCCCAGGACTGTGGACTGTGCTTGCCCACCCAGATGGCAATGAATTATTTACCTCGAGCAGAAAACAATACGCACAAACCAACCGCACCGGAGTGTTGTTTAGGAGGAGTGGGTGATTTTGGAGCAATGGTCCAATCCGTGTAGCATCTCGCCCTTTCGAGTGGTGCGGATTTAACGATGAAGTTGATCGGCACGGTTTTCGCCGGAGTTTGGAGGCACAGGTGAAACTGACCCTTTTACCCGGCTCAATGTTGTATCGAGTGTGCTGCGTGCTGTTGTTTTGGAGTTTTGAAGCTCGTGATTTATTAATATGGACCACCTTCTCCACCTGTGTGCTGCTGTTGCCGTTGACTTGCCCATTGCGGTGGGCGTTTGCTTTCCGGTCATTCATGAATATAGATCGAAATTTTTACTGTCATGTTTCGTTCACTTGCAATGTTGCCGGGTTGCCTCCTCCCTGGTGGCCACCTCGGTACCATGGTCCATGATGATGGATGACCCCGCTGCGGGATAGGTGAAGAAAAATCACAATTGAATATTGGACGAATAAATGTGTTGCGTGAGGAAATTGTTTCAATTTCTGTTGATTGACTTCATGCTCAGTGTGCGCTCTGATTAAAGCGTGTCTGTTTGTCTCTCTCTCTCTCTCTCTCTCTCTCTCTCTCTCTGCCCCCATCAAATCTTCCCATCCAATTTGAGCTCATTTACATTACATTTCCTGCTCCATAAACATCAGTGCGAGCATGTACAAACATTGCAACCTGTGTTGTTTGTTTGATAAATTTGGAAAACCACACAATCAGGTGGGCATAAACTCTCCAGGCAAGTCTGCACACTCCTGTGTCTGTGCGTTTGGTTGTTGTGTTATTTTTTTTTTTTGCTATACTGTTGATGGGGTATCTCCCCACCGCACCAAAATAACTGTGCGTATTACTCACTCTCCTGTGTCCAGTGGGTATGTGTGTGCTTGAATCAATTATTTACAAATTATCATAATTGCATACGCAGGATAAACAAATCCCATGCCGTCCCGAGCGTGAGTTTGGGCGGGCCGGGTTATTTTTACTGACTGACCACCACCGCCACCCCAAAAGTTCCACCAGCTGTTGACATTTGGGTAGGGGAATTGTTTATTGATTGAATATCGGTAATTAAAAGCGATCCGACCAAGCGCCGTGTAGTAGGTAGTATACCGGGTTGCACCAAGAGGGGGAGGGAATGGGATGGAAATTGGGAATTGTTTACGAGTGTGATTAAAATGATATCATTATCTGCTGGAGCGTTTCTGCCGTGGTTTTGGTCGGTTTGGACCGGCGCCGCGCCTGAAACAGTTAATATTTGCGCACCTTCCCGCGCGGTGCGCACATTCGGTACAGTTCGGTGCGGTGGTCGCACGCACGAATAAACATTGACTTTGTTCGGAGTGCTTGGGGTGTGTGTGTGTGTGCGTGTGCGTGGCTGTTTTGCTGTCCTTTCAACCGTAAGTTTTCATATTTTTAACAACTGTCAGGGAATTCTTCGGCCAGTGTTGGTTAATGCGTGGTTTCTTTAATGTTGTGTCGTTTGTTTTGCTTCATTACTGTGGTTGTGAGATACAATTTTAAGGTAAATTATAGTTAAGAGTGGTAACACATTTACAGTACAACGGCTTCTGTATGCATTTTCGGTATAGTTGATTCGTAAATATTATGGTTTTCCTAGTTTTACCTTTAGTTAATCATACATGTAATCAAACAAATATTTAAATTAGAGGGTTTAGGTCTATTGGGAGTAAGAGATTTCTTATTCTATGCAATATAGAAAACCATGTATCAAGAAGCATATTTTTGATGTATAGTTTTATGTTTTAAAATTCTAACATCTCTAAAGTAAAGGTTCTTGTTGTCTGTCAGATCAGGATAGATACATAAAAAAGTCTGTTAGAGCAAATAACCATTCACGTCTATTTGTAAAGTTGAAAACTATGCAACAATAGGATCTAACCCACTGAGAGCTTTTGTATAGCGTGACCGATAAGAGCTATTAAAATCACCTAAAGAAGGAGAAGAAAAAAGAATCATTTTATGACGCTACGCCACACACACACAACCAAAACAAACAGCAGCGCCTGAAATAGGTGACAATGGTGAAATAATTTAATTAACCGCAAAGCACCATTTCACAATGAGACAACAATCAAGCGTTCTGAATGCCCGAACTGAAAGCAACCAGGCAGCTCCACCGCTGGCACGTGGTGTTGGCACGCGAACTTACCACCACGAGGCGTCCGCTTTTGTGTGTGTTTTGTTTTGACCTTTGGGTTTTGTATTTGAATAGAAACAAAAATAAAGTAGTTGCGGAGTAATGGAAAAGCGGAATGGGACAAGGAGACACACACAAACACACATAGTGGCAACCTTGTATTAGTGCTTGAGAGAAACGGCTTTCAATTTATGAGTTTGAGCATAAGTGAAGTACACAGTATGATTCAATTTTCATTTCCTTTCTGCCAGCCACACCAGGCAGGCGGCCTTTCGTGCAGTCACATTTGCTTCAGCTGCCTTCGGTGGGTGCTAAAAGGTTCCATATTTATGGCACCGGCTCACGTGATGGGTTTGGTTTTGGTTGCCGTGGCTGTGCTGATTCGCGGTGCCCGATAAGAAGTTTTCGGTTCATTTTCATTTGTTTACCGTAGCGAATGAAGCGTTTCATCAGAGTGGGCTACCTCCGCCTTCCGATAGTAATCCGGGGGAGGGTTGAGAGCAACCCCATGCAAAAGGAACTGCAGCACGAATTGGGCAGCGCATTGGGCTGGGCGGTGCGGGTCGATTGCGGGAGCCAACATTTAACTTTAAACACCGCAAAACGTGCTCTACGATCGAATTGTGGTCGGCACCAGGGGTTTGATTAAAGGTGGGCAGCCGGGTGCCGTGGGAAGTGGGAAAACTCTATCAGCTTACGATCCGATTGAATGGAGCACTACTTGACGCGGGCAAAATCCACTCCAACTGTGCCTCGTGCAAGTGCACTCCAATCAATGGGATGCTCGTTAATGTAAATTCTCCCTTTCCTGCAACACACGCCGAGTCGTCACGTGAAGGACATTTTGAGCCAGCGATAAGTTCGTTTTGTTGCATTCCGAACACTGGAAACTATTACTGTTATCAAACTATTTCGCTTTTTGCTTCGTTTAAGCGTCGGAATCGTGCCGGATGAGGCAATAGATGGGAGGCAAAAAAAAAAGAAACAATCCTACCCTGGAAGAGCTGTCATTAGCATAAACAACTGGATTCCACCACGGCACCGGAAGTGTATCGCTGGTGGCGTTATCAGTTTGCAGCAAAAGTTTCCTGTCACCGGAGCGCTCCTTTCCTTCGCTTTCTTTTGTGGAAATATTTCGAACATTTAAAAATTCAAATGAATGCTCCTTTAGCAGCACTCGGTGGACGAGCGTGCACCGGTAATACAGACTTCGCTTCTGGTTTCTTTGGTTCTTTACGGGCATAATTATTGAATCAGGTATTGCGATAAGGCAACCGAAAGTTCTTGCTAGGAAAGGCAAATATTCCTTCCCAGAAACGTTCTGCAATGCAGATCCCAGCACTGTGCCTAGGTGCATTGGTGGTATTGTTCGATTCGTGATGGAATGTTACTTCAGGTGGAAAGAATTATATGCCGTCGGAAAAAAAACCTGCATTGTGCATCCCTTCCCACCAGACAGTTTGGAGCAATGGTGACATTGTTTTAATAGCCAGTCGAGCGATTGTTACTGTACGGCAGGTACTGGAGCATTTGTAAGGTTGTATAATTTTTTCCTACTTTGTGTGGAGTTTCTAATGTTGCGGTAGATTTTCCGATCGTGGATAGCGTATTTGCATATTGAATACATTCTTGCAGCTATTGCACATACGTTTTACGGAGCTGGTTGGTTGTCGTATGCAAATTAAAAGTGGGGAAAGGGAGACTCTGTACGGTTCAGGACAAATTATGCAACTTATTTTTTCGTATCAATGTTCAATGAGAAGTAAATTAGGTTTCCACCGATGAGAAGGGGAGGTGAGAGCTTACAACAGGCAATGCATATTTATTGGTGAAGGAATTAATTTCATAAAATGAGGTAGTGATACTGATTTACAGTGGAATTTATCAGAATAATTGCATTGAATCTAGTTGTATAATTTTAAACAAATCCTCCAAGGGCACAGAAACCTGACTGTCTTGGTTTCCTTTCTGGTCTTGTATTCATTTGACTGATTTCCAATATTGCATCTCTTTTCGGTTCTCTTGTACCTTGTATGTCCCTGAGCAAAATTAATCCTGATAACTGTCAAGTTTTTAAGTTTTATATGATCCTTAGATCTTACATGAGGTCCTGTACGTTGGTTGTCAAGAATCTGCAATGGCCTTTGACTGTCCTTAATTCTATTTCTTTGCTCTAAGACTCTAAGACTTCCGAATCCAAATATTTTCTTTTATGTCCCATTCGCTGGTCAAACCTGATGGTCTCTGATAAGAATATCCTTTCAAAGTACTCTGAATGGCTCCAACAAATCGACTCTGGTATTCTTATTCGCTTAATGATGCAGAAGTTAATACCTCTTCTGATACGAATCATTTTCTGTGATTCTTGAAAATAATATTATAATAATAATGAAAATGATACAGTTCCTAGTATGATTCCTAGTTCCTAGTATGAGCTAATTATAGCTGTTTATCATCAAGGACTAGTATCTGTAGCAGGTTTCAAGTCCTTAAAGTGACATCTATTGAAGTTTTTGATTGTGGATCATATATTCCAGATATTTAACATCAGGTACTCACGATCGAAACAATGTAGATTTATTTCATTTGTGTAAAAATATCACGTAGATGCTGAAGCCATATACCTTGAAGTGAGTCCTAAAAGTGCTAAAAAACACTAAAAGATGACTCATAGCATAGTGGATAAAAGACACCTACAATAATTGATTTAAATAACTTAAATCAACAGCTAAAACTGCCTAATTGAACATGACTTGTTGACATGTTTTGTATGTTTATTCTCAAATCAATAACAACCAATCACAGTATATCATACAGCAAAACTTTCGATTTCTCTAAAACACGTGTACGGACGTGTTTGGTGGTTCCCCGTTTCGCCCTTGTGCGATAAAATAATTAACGATTTGTTTACACACAAGACACAAAGCCTACCTAACCACGTACCGTACCGTGCCCATTGTTCTATTCTATGCTTACATTCCAGTTTTATTGTTTCTGACAGTTTCACGATCGGAATTTTAATTGAAATGGTGAAATAATAGAAACAATTTAACGTTCACCTAGTCACCCAGCTAAGTGACTGTTTGTTTTTGCCGACCGCTTATTTGTTTTTAAAAACATCGTGTTTTTTTTTCGGACCGCCACCTACCGTCGCGTCCACGTCTGACATTTTGACATCGTCTAAATTACGTCAGTACACAATGGTTTGTTTCGCTGTTTGCCAAAAAAGGGGTTATGGCAGGAATGGGAAGCGGAAGCGGGATTCTATTCATTTGGGACGAAATGAAGTACACGCTACGCCAGAACTGGCATACATACACACACGCGCGCGTGGAAGCAAACAATCAAAAACATCTTTAATTGATATGTCAGTGGCCATCAATTTCCCTCGCCCCGGGTCTGTATGTATGTACATTTTTTGTCTTCTCTTTTCGCGCAACTGCATACAGCTTGCATAGCCGCACAAAACGGAACAGGAAACAGGCAGCCAGCAGGAGAAGCACACTGACAGGACACGAAAAATCACAATGATTCAAACCCGAGCAATTGGGGGTTTGTTTTCGTAGCTGCCGCTCGGCCAAAATCACGGACTGGGAGCAGCAGTAGTAGAACACGAAACACGCACGACACAACCATCCTGTCGTGGTCTCGGGCCGGGCGGTATGGCGTAAATAACTGCTGCCCGCGTAAGAGGTTTTTGATTTACCTCCGGTTGGCTGGCGGAATGGCGGAATGGAAGTCAGCAAGCACAAAGCAAGCAGCAACGTCTTGGCACCGGCCATGGGTACCGTGAAGGCTATGAAGTTATGGGTGGGTGGCGAAAAGAACCCATTTATCAGGCGATGTCTTCCGCCCGAGCGCAATGGTGGCGCATTTCAGGCGCATTACGTGATGTCTCGTGGATGGACGCGTGGTGAAGTTGAGAAAGGAAGCAAGCAAGCAACAACAAAAAAGGCAAAGAAACTCTCAACATCGTCGCTTAATCGTGCGCCTGCCAACAGTGAGTGCCAAACGAGTTGGTTGGCGGTGTTGCCAGTTGGACATAGCGCTTCATTTTGTTGTTGTTGGTCTTGTCCTGCTGAAACAACTTTTGGTTGTGTAGAAAGTACGATTTTATAAAAATAGAGAAACATTCTGTGTGTGTGTGTGTGTGTGTGTGTGTGTGTGTGTGTGTGTGTGTGTGTGTGGACTCTGGAGTGTATCAAAACAGAGCCGCTTTCTTTCGCCTATTCGCCGTAGGAAGAACGGAAAAGCACAAGAGCCACTAGGAGACGAAACGCATCCGGTACATTTCCTCACCTCCAGGGGGACTTACGGTGGGCAAGGATAAGGGAAAAGGGAAACAATGAACGAACGCAACGATATTGTTTTCCTTCCGAACGAAATTGTAGCCCCGAGGGGTTTTTTGCTTACCAGAATCTTGCCGTTTTTTTTTTCGCTCCGTTTCTCTCTATGGATGGGGTTTTTAGTAGTATTTTTCAGAATTGAGTTTATGCTTTTCTTCAGCCAAACGCTGCCACGGCAATAGTGTTTTCAGGGCGAGGGAGGTGAGCGTTCTTCATACAGCGTGATGTTTTCGGTCCTGTCTGCCTGGCGGCGTATTTTTCCTTTCCCTTTTTCCTAGTGCACGCATCGTGGTGCGTACCGGGCGAATGCGATGCTGCGGCTGAAGGCTTATGGGTACTTATTTTCCCAGAAGTCGCATCCAGCCACCGGCACCGCAAACGAAGGCATTGGGGGTGTTGTGAGCTGCTATAAAATAAAATCAAATTAAATTTATCTTCATTTCGGGGCTTCCGCTTTTTTGCTGGGCGCTAAACAGCTATCGATACGGCAGCCGCAAGATGAGGAGGGAAAATCGAACCGGGGGATCGAATTACGCCAGCAGCAAGATTAGGCTTCGGCTTGTTTGGGCTAATGTAAATCGAGAGGGGAGTGAAGGTAATGAACCGTGTTAAGAGGGGGCAGGGGGAGGTGTATATTCAGGTCACGAGTTTACAAAATTAGCACATTGATTTTGAAACATGTTTAAGCCCCACAGTGAGCCATCGATGATGGGAAATGAAGATGAAGAATGAAGCCACAACCTTTTTGGGGCGTGAGTGATGAGTGTTTCGAGTGGTTTGCTTATTAGACGGTGGTGAACTGATAAGTGACAGGACCAATTTTTTTTATTATTTATATTTATCTCATTATTTTGATACCGAAGCTTCTTCTACTGATATTTATTTTTATTATTTTTATCATGATTTAATCAACGTATATTCAACGTCTTCATAAATGATTGAACTTTTCCTACTCTTCCAAGAAAAGCAGAAAAAAGACAATCACTAAAAGAAATTTTGAAAAATAGTATATTATGGTACAAAGAAAATAAAATAAGAAATTTGAGCTATACAAGACAAAAAATGATTCAATTATAATGTAAGAAATCAGCAGAAATGTTAAAGAAATGCTCAAAGAGCTGAGGAATGAAATACAGAGGTACAAAGCCTCATACTCAATACTATCCTCAACTCAGATCCTTAGCCAATGAAACAATAAATATAAAAGCTTATCATTAATGTACCAGTCTGTGCTTTTTCATGCAATAGTTAGAGATAAATGAGAAATTTCAAGTTTTAAATTTTTGAGAACACTTCCAAGAAAAGACTAGTAATTAAACACATGTTTCCTTATGTTTTATTCAGTCAAATCGGCTAGGATAGTATTGCTCTAACGACCATTTGTGTAAAGCAGCTTGTTCTCCCTCCCAACCTTGTACTGCAAGACGGCAATAAACATTAAATAGTATAAAATTACCCCGTACACACACACACACTCACTCAAACAAAAAGAGCAATCAATCTCATTCGGGAAAATATTGATGAAATATTGAACACTCCTCCGGGAACTCCGGGGGAAATGAAACGCAATACGGTATCGTATCATGTCGCGATCCGCTTTGCGATTTTTTTCTCCAATAACCGATAACAGAGGGACTTACAAGTCCCCCCGAGCAAAATCGGCAAAAAAGGGACAGCAGCAAATACACGGGAAGCAACCATCACCCTTACCCTGAGAAAGGAAAGCTACCGTCGTACTGCATGCATATTTTCTGGTAGGGTAAATATTTAATAAACCTCCCAAAATCGAACAACCTCAACAAAATAAGGTTTCTGCAAACGTGTGTGTGTGTGTGGACCCAGAAGTTTTTTTTTTAATAAAAACAAAAGCCTCAATACTCATGCTTGTACCATGTCGCGCCATGTCGGGTTTGCACACGTTTACCACGAGGTTTTTGACATTCTGCCGCTTGTTTTCTGTCCATCAGTTTGCATTGCAGGGCGTCCCCCGCTCGAATTCTAGTCAATATACAGCGCCAACGCCGTGACGTAAAGCCCCTCGAGTGAAGTCGGTATGTTAACATGCCAAAAGTGATGCGTCCCCACATAGCGCTCCCCTCAACAGTCTTGCCGAGTTTGATCCCGATTGTTTCCTTTTTGACCTCCACGCCGGGACATGTAACTTCCGATAAAAACGCTTCGACCGGGGGGATTCTTTTTAAATAAATAGCGCCCAGCAGTGAGTGGGTGAGTGTTTTAAGAACATTATCGTTTATGTGTGGGTGGGCATGGTCTTTCTTTTTTACTTTGTTCTTTGTTCAGTTTCTTATTAAAAGAAAGGAAATATCCTTACCGGAAGAAAAAGGGGTTTCGCTTGCTGGACGGCTCCCATCCCCCGTGCGTCGGTCGGTGGCATTTTTGCTATCAAATATTTATTGAAACCCCACTCAAGCCCTGTTCCCTGTGTTGGTGGGGGTCCCGCGACGAACGGGAACCACTTCCCCATACGTCAGTGCGACGAGTTTGAAGCTGTTCGGTGAACTTTATGATCCGCCACCGGATCATGGGTGACTCTAGGGGTGGCATGGAAAGGATACGGTTTCACGCATTCGCCAAACGAGAGAGAGAGGAAAACCCGAACCACGGGACATGGGAAGTACTCAACTCACACACATACATACGGGTCGCTGTGTGCTTCGTAACAGGAACCACATTCCACATTACTTCCTTGTCGTGTGGAACTACTTGTGCGAGAAAAGTAATTTTATATGTTCCGCTTTGAATCGTCCATCGTTTGCTGTAACGCTCTCTTGAAGGGTTGGGGGGATTGTGGTCTTCCAGTGGCGTCTGAGCCACTAAACGCACAATGATGTACCGTTGAGTGGAAAGGTTGTTTTTTTTACTTTCTTGGGCATTTAAGCGACCGTAAGAACCCACACTGGCAGGAAATTGGGAGAAAAAAACCCACCATAAACGGTGCGTTAAAAGTGTACGAAGGAAAGGCATTTACATTTGATGTGTCCTATTGCAGTGCGTGGATCGTGTTAAGCGGGCAAAATAAAATCGGCCTTCACTTAAAGCGGCTCTTATGCGTGATTGTGACATAAAGAGGTATATTCTTGTTTGTTCGCCACAAAACAAAATGGTTCTTTTGATGAAATCACCTTTTTTACATGTTTTCCATGATCTTATTTTCTTGATTTGAGAGAGATGTCTGTCTTTTAAATTTGGAGTTGTTTTAATTATTCATTTAATTGTTAAGATAAAAATGTTTTCCGCTTTTTAGGATAAAATTAGGATGAAAGGGTCACTTCTGAAATTTGTAACACCTAATATAGTAATTTTCTCGCTATTCTTTATTTCGCAACGAAATGTAACGCTTTGTAACGTTACGTAATTTAAGGTTAAACGTAAACGTTTAATTTCAAGGTAAAATCAAATAAATGTGTTGAATTTATTCGTGCAAAGAAATAGTGATAAAAAAGCAACACAATCACAATTAAACAAAGGATGCAAATTAACCTCTTATCAAGGTTCATGTCACTAAAACACTCCTGTTTTGTGACTTTTTTGTGCTTCTTAAGATTACTTAAGCCTCCTAATACTCGAAACTCGTACGCACATATCTTTCACCCAACCACACACACACACACACACTCAACCTCAGGTTGCCCTGCCGTGTGTGTTCTGTTTTCGCTCGTCGGTCTGTCGGTGAAATTCAATTTTACTTTCCATCAAATTACGCTACATAAAACGAAATGCTTCCTGTTAAATTAACTTCCGTCTTTTTCGGAAATACGCGCAGCGCGGTACTGGCGATGAAGGTCGGGGAGGGCGAAGCGCGAAAGTCACCGTTGGCGCACGTTTTGCGGCACCGAGCGGGGGCCAAGACACCAAACGGGTGCAGTCAATTTGAAGGCACATAATCACACATAAGTACAGCTACTCCGTCCCAGGCCTCTCGATAAAATTGCGACAACATTAAAAACCCTTTCGCTCGCAGAGCCAAGCAGGAGGGTGGTAATATTCTGGGTTGGGTGTGACTGGCTTTATCAAGGATCAAGGTAGTGCCTTCCTCCGATTTTTGCCGCATTTGTTGAGACGTTGTGTTTCTGTATGGGCGTGTGTGTGTGTGTGTGTATACACAAAGAAACGGGCTAAGCAAGTGGAATCAAAAGCGGCAGAGGGCAAATTTTTCCATTCCCTTCGCGTGTTAAAATAACTTCAAACGCTTAATCCTTTTCCGCATGCCGGTAAGGTGACGTCTGTGATAAGGAGCCACACTTTAAGAAGCCCGGGGAGCTTATGTTAAACGGAGCGTGCTGCCTTAATTTCCCGGACTGCTGCTGCGTCGCTCGCAAATGTTCACTGCCCGTGAGAGCTGTAGGCTTAGCCTGTCCTGCTAGTGGGAAGGCGCTCTCACTCTCTGTGTGTCGCAGCTAGCTTTAGTGCTGCGAACCCGAGTGAAGGCATAAATTTGCCAGCACCCAGCCCCAAAACAGCCAAAGACAGTGTACGCACGGCCACGGCACCAGTGCAGGCAGGTTTTATAGTTTTTGTTCCCGAAACGATACGGTTCGTCTCCAGTGCGCGCTCGTGTGCGTCCCCGCAAGCCGCTTCGGCAGCGGGCTGGAGGCTTGCTTGCTGCCGAAAATATTGTATATTATGCATATAATAGCACCATAAAAGATAAAATATGGAATCAGCCCGAAATCTCGGGGACCCGAATTTAATTTTCTATCCGCTAGCTGGCTGCTGCTGCTGCTGCTCCTGTCCTGTCCACCAGTCTAAAGCGACGTGAATCATTTTTATGCGACAATTCTATTAACTGCCACCGAGGCAGTGGCAGTGGAAGTAGTTTTTAAACTATCACTATCACTACAGGCGACAGTAGTGCTTGGGCGGGCTTTGCATCCTCCGCCGACGCAAAATCGCTGGTGATGTCATTTTAATGGGGCAGCATTCGAAGTTGGGGGTGGAAAAAAGCGAACTTTTCCCCCGTACTCACACACACACACACACACACACAAACACACATGTCGTGGTTTAGGTTGGGAGGAAGGTGTTGGTCCATCCTTTCAGGCTAACAGTAAAGTTAAATGGCGGCAAATGTCCTGGCTGCTCTCGGGCTTCGGGAGAGCATTTGTTTTGCCATGCATCATGCGTTCGTTTTTTGGGGCGGAGATAGGAGGGATGG
>KI919393.1:0-31254 GCA_000473525.2 Anopheles melas | reverse complement strand
AAAAAAAGGGAGAGAAGAATTGGTCCCATTTTCTCGGCAGTTCTATTACCAGATTGACTTCTGGTGAAGATGACACAGAGGGTACGGTGAAGATATTTGCCATTTCCTTGCATCAATCTGTGGCCAATTAAGACGTCCACTGACCGAATTGTACGACTATCCTGTGTTACTATTGAGCGAAAGTGTGCAAAGATTCCACCGCAATATGTGTTTACTTGCGACGCTTGCGTCTTAAAATGAGTTCTAAACCCAACAAGGTGGAAAACAAGCAACTTATTAGCGAATTTATTAGCAAACGCAGTCACGTAAGAACCTATTAATGCTCACCACTAAACCTCTCGCAAAGGCTAAATGAATAGGTACCTGCGGAGAACGCTCCCGAACGGTAGAAGAAAAACTTTCGAAACTCTTTGAAGTGAGTTCCTTTTTCTGTACAAAACTCCTCCCACCCAACCAAACAAAAAGACTCTTGAACTGTTAGTTTTCCCCTACGGGGCTGCTATTCTTCCCCATTCTGCAGTATGATTGCCTGCAAGATATTTGTAGACGCATGGGGGGGTTAAAAGACGTGCCCCCGAAACCAGAAAACTCACACCACCACCTTGAATTGTGAGTTCAAAGTTTGTAATCCTCCTTTGCCTTTGGTTTTAATTAGTGCCGGTGGCTGCCGGTTGCTGCTTCGCCCGAAAAACGGGAACATGCAACCTTAGCGCACGGCGAGTACTTGCTGTGTTTTGTTAGCTTTTATGGTGCGGTATCCCTGGAAGTGCATACTTTGCGGTTGTGTACGGCACGTTATGAGTTGTGGTATAGTTGGTGGTGGTGTCTCTCGAGCGATGCGAACCTTTCTGCCATAAAGCAGGTGAAGTAGCTCTGGAAAGCCACTGCTACCGCTCTGGCGTAGAAATTAAGTATTTAATGTTCTTATTGCGCCTCACCCTTTGCCACCGCTCCGTTTACATCGTTTTTCGTAGCGAGGGCGATGGAGAATGGGAGATGGGTGACCATTTCATTCCTTCTTGTGTCTAAAGCCCAACTAGACAATAGTACCCAACTCAACGGTTACACTGTCTGTGGGGCGGTGAGCCCCAGTGACATCCCGCATTCCATTATGCCACTCATCGTTGTCATCGTTGTTTCTGGGCGTTCTAACGGCGCATTCGTGTTGGATTTTCCCGCAACCTGTCCGGGCGAGATTGAAGCAACACACCTGAGCGCTAGGAATCGCGCCTGAAAATTGATCGAATGACTTGCTAATGCAGCATTAACTAACTACCTGATTGACATTATCGTGTACTTTTTATCTCTGAAAATCCCTCCCTTCACAAAGCTTCTCCCGGACTTCGGATTGACGGAACACACACACACACACAGAGCAAACGAACGCATCAGTGACAGCTACCCGGTGTTACTTTTATCTCTCGCGGTCTTCCCGTCCCCGGCCCAACTATCTTCTTTCGTGGTTCCCGTGGTCGTTCGTTGTTTTCGCTTCCTTGCTCTCGGGGGGCAAAGCGACACACGACACGAAATCGTGAAGGTGAACCGTGGGGGCGCAATAGAACATATGGATAGAACAAGGTTCTTCCTATTCTCGAGCATAAAAGAATGATCTTCTCGCGCGGCCATCCACCACCGTCCGCCTACCCGTGTGTGTGTGTGTGTGCCTTTTTGCTATAAACTGCGCACACTGCGGCCAAACCGATTTCGAAACTGTCGTACCGGGCTGTGCGAGGTCGTCCCTGGGCCAAGTCTAATCCAATGCCATTGTCTTTGCCGTTCGGGTCTTTCCACCTTACGTGACACCGGTGATGTATCACTTATGTGCTGCACTCGACTCAATCTTCGTCTCATGAAACTATTCATGCAGGCAAGATTGGACCCGGTCCCCTGCTCGTAGTGCTTTTGCCTTCGCTATCTGCGAGATGGCGTTTGAGAAGGGTTTTTTGTGTGTGTGTGTGTTTGTAGTACTCGTTCGTCGTTTTGTGTTGTGGAGCTTTTGATCAGGAATCCATTATGATGTGTTAGCCCTGACCTTGGCTAGGTGCGAGGTGGGAAATAGTATAAAAACGCCCCCAGAGGTACGATGCAGTACGATCCACCCCGTTCGCATACATTTGCTGTAACAGAAGCTACATGGTGTAAAGCGTGGTAGGGAGGGAGCGCGGGATGCCATGCACTGTGACTCGGCGTGATAAAAACCGGCTCTGATTTGATCTTACCTTTTGCATAATGGATGCACCGAGCCAGACATACATGTGTAATATTCCTCGTTATTGTACGTACGGACGAATAGGATTGCCTTTTGCGCTGTGGCAGTGTTTTGTGGAGAAAACAATACTTTTGACATCTTAATTACTTGGGTTTTTTTTTCAGAGAGCGAAAGAGATAGTTTAATTTCACAAGTAAAATACAAAACGAAATGTGTTACAGCTAGGACTGAGTGTGAACAGTGCGCTCGATAACTGATCCGTGCATGACATTCATTTATTATATCATAGTTATACCATTCTTATCCTGATGGATCTAGCAGTTGCATCAAGCGCTTTTCCGTTGAAAGCGAGAATGACGAATGAAATTAAAGTTTCATAGCGAGTCAATTGCTGTACCGAGATAAGAGTGCTAGATAAATACACACTCACACACACACACACACACACGTCAATTAAGATGTATCCATTATTGACTCAATTTGGGGTTTTTGAGGCTCATCATTTCTGACAGTAGTGAACTTTCCCGATAGATAAAAAGGTTCTAATTATTAACGAATTTTTTATGACTCCAATCGAGATCGTAAACTGTTCTGTTGGCTGGCTAATCAGTGAACCATGGGGATGATGTGTTTACAACGTAATTTATTTACTTATCTTCCGTTTATAACTGTAGTTTAATTGGAAATAAGTAAAATATCATAAATTTGTTTGTTTATATCTAACAAAATGCAGGAAAATGTTCATAACTGAGATAACTCAAGGGATCTGGAAAAAGATGTTATTACTTGAGGCGAGACTCATATTCCGTTTTGTACTGTATTCAATGTTTAATGTTCTTTAATCTCACTTTTAATAATTTGAATTGTGTTGTACAATATCTTTTCAACAGTTGCACTGTTCAACAAAAAACATCAAAGTGATACATTCTTGTTCGCAAAAGTATAGTTTTCATTAAGGGGTTTGCTTGATATTACCTATAGACATTATGCATTGGTTGGACTTATCAACCATGGACTTATCAATAGTCCGGGTCACTAATATAACACAAACGATTGGGACCGGAGTGCAATTAAGGGGTAAATAACCTATCTTAGATTTGCGTTAAATGTGGCTGTTCTTGTTCTTGAGAAATGAAAATTATCTAATTGAGAAACGGTTTGATTTATTTCTCCAAAATCATGTTTTATTATTCTCACTACAGTTCAAAACCTCTCCCTAAGAAACAATACGCAAGGCGATATGCAGACAAATTCTGTTTCAATCTGAGGAACAGTGGAAACGGAACGGCCTTACTTCATCCAATCGGAATCAACGAGAGCTTCACGAAGAAATCCACAGATGGCGTTCCGAGCGAAATTCTCGTTAGATTCCAAACGAGATCATACACCAAGAAAACTCTTTTATTTAAAAATTATGCTCGAGACAAATATTGGTACAGTGGCATAAATAAACAGGAAATAAGTGCGCTCGTTTGCTTGCGAAGAATGCCATCGCAGTCAATCCAATTGTCTCCTAAACTATTCAAAATTTTCCCATCACCATATTTGTTTAGCGTTCCCCTGTCGTCAATCGTTTACTGTAACCAGTTCTCTTTCCGCCCAACTTACACACTCGAATCTGCTGCTGCTGCTGCTGCTGCTGCTGATCCGTTGTCCCTCTCCTACCTAACGTTTTTCCACTGGGATGAGAATAATTTGCTGCAGACACAAAATATAATTTAGTCACGTTTTAGATGAAAATTTCGCTGCCGAACGAGAAAACTAAAGCTTCCCCACTTAGTGTGTCCCCTCCTCGGTTGATGGTTGATGGGACACATATGTGTGCGTGTGTCTGTTGGCGCGTCATCGAAACCGAAATCGAGACGGAAAATGTTTAGCTTGGGGAATATGTATGTCGTTTTTGTCTTACCTCGCTGCCTCGACGCGTGATGCCGCCGATGATTATCGATACGTCTCGGAGATCTGTATCCGACAGTGGCAGCAGTACAGCAGGTTGGTGGTCGATGGTTTGCACGGGAGTAGGAAAAACGCGACCGGGTAGGGAAGTTACCGATGATAGCAATCATTATTATCATGCCTTTTGATACACGCAATGTACATACGAATGTGACGATTTTCCTCGTGCCTGCCGGCTGCCAAAGGATCGGCCTCCGGAAGTCGCACACTGTCGCACTTCGATTAAACTCAGACCATCAGCACCGAGGCGTCCGTTTCCGGAGGATGTTCTGGTGAGGAGTGTTGAATGAGAGAGAGAGAGAGAGGTAAATTGGGAAACTTTATCGAAAGGATTTACCGCTCGGGACGGTATTGGGGATGAGCTTGAGGGTGTACGGCGTCGGCTTACTTCCGAACGTATTGCAGGCAGCTGAAATCACAACCATCACAAGTCGCAATTTTGTTTGGTTTCTGGTCTGTGTGTTTTTGTCCCGTAACTCCCTCCCTTCCCGCCGGGAGTGAAAGTGAAAGCAAAATGTGCTCTCGGTGTGGTTTGGTGCAATCTTCGTCGTGATTTTGGGACAGGGATTTCGAGCTGTTCCCATATACAATTATTATTTGCGTTATCATCAGCCACCCCGTCCGCCGGGGGCTTGTCTTTGGTGAGTGTGGTTGAGAGGCGGAAAGGGTTCGGGGAGGTTTTTTTTTTTGTTAGGGTTAGAGGAAAGGTAATTTCGGTCGGTTCCGTCGGAGCACGTAGTTCAATTTTCCGGATTAATAGGATTACCTTGGGGATTGCATCTTGCCGATGATGGCGTTTCGATGGAGCATTGGCTATGTTTACTCCTGCGAGGGGAGTACGATCTTGCATTTCATTAAAGCATTGGTTGCGCTTTTATTTGTACGCATGAATATGTAGCATAAGGGTATCGTAAAAAAAATGTATAACTGTCATTCAAATATGAAGATCTATTGTCATTTAATAAATATATCTAAGAAAAAACTATTACTAAAAATATGAGATATTATAATAGAATTGTTGTAAGTAGTATAATTAAATAGTATTTCAATGAAAACAAAATCCTTGTTAAACGTAGAAAATGAAAAAAGCCGATGTCCTAAACCATCTCCTTGATCCTCCCATGCTCATAGTACATCTACATGCTCTAACCAACGATTTGCAGCATCGCAAACAAGACATGTGTACATTGATACTATTCTTAGCCTTCCCAGCAATATGAGAAACTTCATTACACCACACGTCACCACCGGAGCGAACATGGGCGAAAGAATCTGTCTGCTCCTGCACTGATCTGATACGCGCGGCTCACTCGCTATCAGCCGCTCTCGGATCAATCCGGACCGACAAACCGACGGCCTAGGCAGAGGCCCGTGTGCCCGCGTGGTTGCATATCGATTGAGCATTGTGATGGCATTGTGTTCCACCCGGTACCAGGGCCATATCATTTTTGCACATCATATTGAAACCGAATCTTCCATTATTCAACGCCCGATCCAATCAACCCGCTGGTAACGAGGCGGTTGTGGTATGGCTCCGGTCTGTGTGTGTTTTTGTGTGTGTGCGATGGATTTCAAACCTTGATGGGATTAAGATTCGTTCGTTCACTTTCGGTTTGGCCGGCTTTGGGCCGTTGTTACGCGGCGCATTGTTATTACATGTTGCATTTGACTTGTCGGCTGCAGTCGCAGGACCGGCTCCGTATGCGTCCTGTAAGTCTATCGGATTTTGCGGTTTCCTGCACGACCACAATGGCGCGCTCCTGCCGAGCGTAGGAGCGTACCAGCGCCTCTGTGTCCATGTGCCGGGATAGTGTGGCAAGGATAGCTATGCTTCTGGTTCTTTTTTTGCCACTGTTGTTGCTATTGCCATTTGCCGCGCATCGGAGTGCTTTTGTGTGGTGAAGAAAGCCCGGAAAGGATAGCTCACCAGCTGGGTGTGTGTGTGTGTGTAATGCGCTGCAAATGGGATATTCATTTTTCAACCCAAATACATTCAACGTTCTAAGGAAATATGAAATTGATCTTTTTTTTGGCTTGTCCGTTCTGCCGGCCCCCAAAAAAGGCTTCGAGTGTAAAGAAATCAAGGATTACGAAGCAACAGGCAATGAAAAAACAAAACAAAAATGGAATCCAGTGAGCTCACTCCCTTTTGGCCCAAAACCCATCAACAAGGTGTCAAAGTGCATTGTGTTTCTAGTTTTGAGCGAACCGCTGGCACCATTCGCGCTGTGCAAAACCACGATGGAACGGGATTTGTTGAAGGCTAGCTTTTCCGAACGAAGCAGAAGATGATGACCGGTCGTTGGCGTTGTCCACGGGGGACTGTTTTTTGTTTTCTTTCGGAGAGGAAACCCACACCGAACAGCCAGGTGAAATCGCCATGTACGCCTGTTTTGCCGACAGGCAGCTTTCGGGTTTATTAATTGACTTTTGCGGATTAACGTGGGCTGGGACGCTGGGTTGTACCTATTAGGCGGTATTGTTGCAGTTGTATGGAGAAATAATTGTCCTTGGACATTTGGCCCAAGTGGTGTCCCTTTTTCGGGAAGAAGCTGTTTTGAATGTTCCAAGGGATAAGGTTGTCTAGAGTGCAGCAATGGAAAGATTTTAAATGAAGTTTTCTTTTCAAACACGAAGAGCGTTTTCTTTTCAGAAGTTTGAGAATCATCACTTATTGTAATATCAAGAGGCTCCAATAATAAAATTGCTTCAATAGTTTAATCAACGTATTGTACATAAATTGAGTTTTTAATGTATAACTTTACTTTTCACTAGTACAATGCGCATCAAGTCTCCACAAGTATTCCAAAATATTCCTGAAAATTACAAATTAAATAAAAAAAAAGTACTTGATCGTTCAACATTAGCATGAAGTTGAATTAAAAATTTAATCAAGCTGTTTCAATTAAACATAAAAGCCAACAGGCAAACATTGGTGTTCTTGAGATGAAATATGATGGCTCAGACACAAGACTCGGTTCTTTATAGACAAAATTGGGTATCAAAGATTGTAATACTAGTACAACTCATCAAACAGAAAGAATTATTGCTCTGAACGCCTTCTTTCCCACAAAGTTCATCACGCACTAATGAAAAATGGTTCACTTTAAGCTTAACCCGAACAAGGAAATGAAGCTCTGTAAAGAGCTATCATCACTTCGTTAATTCGTATGACCAAACGTGTACAGCATGCGCAAGTACAATGACGCTCCAATCCACTCCCACCGCTCTCCCATTGCCTGCCCTTGGCCACAGGTTAATAAGCTGCCAACCAATGCGCCCATTCCCGGCTATTGCCTAGGCCCACGGCGTCCATGTCGCCCGTGTCCGGATGATCATTTGTCGTGTGACAGCGCGTTAGCACGTCGCTTTGTCAGCCGATTAGGGCGCCCGAGATCGCATTCGTTCCGGCTCGTTGTGTGATCGGTTGTTGCACTTCGGCCTACTAAAACAGCGTCCAACGAACGGCTAGTAAGGCCACTCCCTAGAACGCTTGTCCCCATGAGATCACCATCATCATCACAATGGACAAACAAACACACACACATACATACGATGGTCACCCGAGCACGACGTTCGACTGAAGCAGAAATCCAGCTCCGGCAACATCACCTGCCATCGGAACCCGTGCACTCTTCTAACCACTCCGTCCTCAGAAGAGTCCGCCTTTTCGTCGAGCTCAAATTAGCCAATAAATTGCTACCTCCGGCCCAACCACTGCGGGTCGGCGGGGGACGTGAGGTGTTTGTTTTCCCCGGTCCCCGGAGAGCGGACCGTGCGGCAGGACAGCGCAAAAGTAGTCTTAATTGAATATTACATTCATGTTTCGTTCTGCTGTCGTCCCAGGTTGTTCGCTGATAAGATCGCGCTCCACTCCACTCCAGCCGTTTTTGGCTCGTTAGGCGCGAGGGCGAGCGATATTAGCAGTAGAATTGAGTTGTATGTGTGAATGTGTATGTACGCAGCCATGTTGCATTTCAGCTGATGATGCTGATGGTGGTGGCCTAAAAGAAGCATCGTGCAAACTCCTTAGTTCCTCTTCCACACACACACACACACACAGACTGCACTCGGGCACCGTGCGGGACCTTGCATA
Source organism: Anopheles melas (assembly GCA_000473525.2). NCBI lineage: Eukaryota > Metazoa > Arthropoda > Insecta > Diptera > Culicidae > Anopheles > Anopheles melas. Next base: position 22,993 of record KI919393.1, on the reverse strand, counting down.
ACCTTTAATTTATCCCGCGCAACAACCGCGCACCGGAATCGGCTAACGAAATGTGTACAACCGCAAGGGTATTATGGCCGAATCCATAATAAATCATTTTCACCTGCCCTGCCCCGGTGGTGGAAGCGTGTGTTCCACGGAGGGCGCGTTTCGGTTTTCGGGATGCGATCATCCCGAGCGTCTCCCACACCGGATTTTCGTCGCCCCGTCCGGGGCTGTTTGCTTAGGCACTGGTAGGGAAGGAGGGCAACCGCCATGGCGATGGCTACCAGAGCGATGGCCACGGGATGGATTGGATGTTTGTTTTAACGACCGAACCATCATCGCCCAATGCCTGGGATGGTTGTTGTTTTTTTCTTCTTCTCTCCATTCGTTCGTCCCTACGTTCCCGCTCAATTTTCGATCCACTTTTTCACAGCCGCTGCCGCACCGTTTCTTTCCAGCCACGGGGTGACTTCGTGCAAAGAATTCGACGTTAATTATGTAGCCAGCCCCCGCGGGAGGAACGGTGCAGGAAAAGATGAAATACGAGAGCAGAAGTCGCGGCAGCCGCGTGATGCACCGTCGAGATCCGTCGGGACCTCCGCATGCGATTCCCTTCGAGCGATGATTACAGGGCCTGTCCGGAGACCCTTTTGCGTTTCGTCCGCCCTGGTGTGTGTGTGTGTGTGTGTATGATATGTTTCCGATGTCTGCCTTTTCGATGTTTTTGTTGTTGTTGTTGTTGTTGTTGTGTGTTCCAAGCCGGGGCGGTTTGGAGAGATTGTTGTCTCGTACCTTGTTGACGTGGTTATTGGGCCATTCTGTTCGCTGGTGGAACGCGAACACCGGACGTTGCATAACGGTGAGGTCGGGGTTATGGGTCGAGGTCGAGGACTGTTCGACTGTGTATGTATGTGTATGTGTGTTTCTGTGTTGGAGGATCAGCAGTACATGATAATGATTATAATTTGATGATAGGATCGACTTGGCAATTGTCTGTGTGAGTGTGTATTTATGTAAGAGAGGAAGATTAACAGCTAATTTGCGGGACCCCAGGGACCGCTCTGGCAGTGTGTCCATCATATCCGGATGACTGTTGTGCGATGGGAGAGGAGGAAGGAGGGGGGGGGGGTGGTACCAAAATGAACCGAAAGACAGTTTTGATTCGAAGCTGACGGGAACGAACCTCTGATTGCAGCAATTATGACCGCTGCACCTGCCAAAGTGCTCGGAAGATGTGTGTTTAGAGATGGAGTGATTGAGTGCGATCTAATGCTATTAGGTTGCGGCTGACATGACCATTTAGAGGCAGATTATCAGGAGGCAGATGAATGTTTGTTTAAGACTGATGAGGTTGGGTGTGTTTTGGATGGTTTTGTAGAGTCAAAAAAGCGAAACATTGAAAGAATAAAAATACAAAAATAAATGGCTGAAGAACTCTTGAAATATACACTATAAAACGGCCTACAAAAGCCTTCCACTGCCTTGTATTCGTGTTGTAGAAGAATTCAAACAATACAACTACCATGTTGTAATTGACTAAAGCCCCCCCCCCCCCCATTAAACCATTGCGCAAACATTATTATTGCATGTGCCAAACAACTTCCTTCTCCCAGTTGGCTCCCGCCCTTTTCCCCCGCCAGCAGTTAGACACGCTTCAAACAAAAGGTCGACAGCACTATTATCGGCTGGAATGTGTGCGCACCGTGTTTCCACCCGTGTTACTGTGACCCAAAAACGGCCATGCCACGCCGTGGAGAATGCCCCGTCAACCCGGGTGCCAACGTGAGTTGCGAAAATACATTTTGCAGTACAAAAATTTGACACGCCACTGACGCGGGAGAGGGCCAAAGCCGTGTCATGTGGGCCGGGTAACCGTTGAGGCGGAAGCCACGTCCTCTACATATGCGCATTCGTCATAATACATGTGCACCATTGCACCGCCCTCGGGTGGCAACTCGATACACTTGAACGCATCTTGCACGCTGCACCGATGGTCGAGTAGAGAGGGAGGAGGGAATGGACGGTGGAGCTTGTCTCTCTGTTGTATGTTGTACAGCGACAGGAAAACGACTTGTCAAGCGAACGGAGCAAACGTTGCCAAGGGGTTTGCGTTCATAAATCATTACACTAACATTTAAAACATCTTAATTCACCCGATCCTGAGCGTGGCTGCACCGTTTCTACCCCACACTCATTATGTTGCCCACAACCCTTCCCCCCACCCCGTCCCTTTAACCGCCAATCGGTGGATGGAGCATGCACGGCACCAAATGCGTGCCTGATATGGCGGTGGCCAAGGTAAAACACACAACAGAACCGGCACGTAAATGAGTAAATCGGTGGAAATCTTGCAGCACAGGACCTGACCAACGTGGTGGTGGTGTACATACATTTGCCGCCCAGCATGAGCTTCATCTTCCCTTCTGCTCCACGCGAGCATTTCGAAGGGGGGGGAGGGGGGTGGAAGGTGAAAAGGTGCGCACCAGTACAGGTTGGGGAAGAATTTCATTTTTCAACCCCACCAAACATGCTGTGAAACGCTGTCATCGGGGTGAAGCCCTGGGGTATGAGTGGATGCAGCAAAAACTCAATTACTGGGGGCAAGTTGAAGAGGAGCGGGCCGATGAGCCGTCATGATGAGTTATCAGCTGCACATATGGTCAAGAAGGACGTCGGGCAGCAGGCAGGTTGAGACATTTATCCAAACAAATGTGTTTTCATTTGTTTTACTCATTTGCTGTGCTTGTGAGGAGGCAGAGGAATGATTATTTTGTATCGTAGCTAAGTTATTATTCTTCTTCCTGACCCTAATGCGCTTTGGTTAAGCTGGAACCTTGGTGCAATAAGGGAATCATCCTGTACTAGAATGTTGATGTTGATTAAATCCAAGTGTAGGACTAGGGACCTAGCCATAGTCGCAAATTGTGTTGCGTTCGGAGCGCTAGAGCCTAGAAGCTTTCCCTCTTTACAGTCAGAACTCTCAGCTTTCTTTAAGGTATATGTAGCTTTGTGGTCAGTTTTGAATTAATGTAGAAATGCTTAATCTAGTTTGTAAATAAAAGGTCCATCAGCACGAATTGCGGAATTCAGCAAGGCTATTGAAGTCATGGACTACAAATAATATATTTAACTTCTACAGGATGTGTTAAGGTACATAGTGAGCGATCACTATAATACGAGAAATTAAACAGATCTTTATTAAAATTTCAAGGCTATATTAAGCGTTTGGAGCTTCTTAGAGTTTTCAGATCTACATTGAAGCTAAATTGGGCGGATACTGATTCATTGAGTTTGAGAAGCTATATTAAACTGAAGAAGCTATATTTAGCTTATAATACTCGATAGATCTTGGGGAGATATATAGAGCTCATTTTAGGATACGGAGCATCGTTGAGTTTAAAGAGCTTTATTGAACTTCAGAAGCTACATTTATCTTACAAAACTCTATTGAGCTTGTGGAGTTGTGTTGAGCTCAGTTTAGAAACTATATTGGGCTAATAGAGCTACAAGGAACATGAAACGCGGCATTTACAGATTTCAATATCAATCATTGTTATACTTACAGATTTTCATTTAGTTGTGTAATATCGCGTAGAACTATTACAATCAACCTAATAGATCTACATTCGAGTATTCAAGCTACATGCAACCCTAGCTTTTTTGCCATTCGAATAGACATTCTCTTCATTTTCAAAAGAGCTACTTTACACCACACTAACGCAGTGCTTTAACTACACCAAAACATCATTGGCCGTCTTGCGCGCAAATAGCGTTGTAATCGGTGTTATCATCTCCATGGAAAATAAGTCTTCGCTTATAATTTTGCTCGTTTATTCCGTTATCAGCAAACTGCTTTAGGTGTCGTTCGCGAAATAAAGTTGCAAAATATGATTCCTCCTTTCTGTTTTTTGCCAATCAACCAAAACACAACTGGCAGGCAATCGTTGTGCTACCATTCCTTATCCGATCTAGAGCACCATTATGACATGCAAATATGCGTCTTCAGCATCGTCAGCTGGCGGTCCTCTGAAACAAAACCAGCAGCACCCGAATGTCCACAGCCAACCAACGATGATATTATCGCCAGGTTTTTTTTTTCGCATCATAAGTCGCCATCGGCAAAGGCCCATGCGAAACGATCGCACCCCGAGTGTGTCGTAAACCAGCCGCACTACTACTGCCTACTGTCCCTCTATATATCTCTCTGTGTGTACGTGTCGTTGTTCTTTGGTGTGGCTCCCGGTCCCAGTGGCCGGCCGGTTTTCATCTATCTTTATGGATCAGCAAATTGGTTCTGCCCCCGGGACCTCCCCGTAGTGTGACAGATAAAGCGGGGAAATATATTGATATTTTTATGCTCATGAAGCAATCGGTTCGGGGATTTTTCGGTAGGTTTGCGTTGTTTTTTGTTTTTGTTTTATTTTCCATCTTTCACATCATCTATGTTGCAGTTTTTTTTGTTTTGTATCACCATTCGATTCTGCTTTTACTTTCGATGCTCGTTATGCTTTCACCCTCAGCCTCGCCTCGCCCGACCAAACCGGAATCACCCGGAAAAGTAGAGCTAAGCAAATCCAGCAAAGCGAATCAAATGCTTCACCTCCCCGGGGTTGAATAGTGGAAGCAAAACACACACACACACACACACAACGCGTTGCAATGTGGTAAATATTATGATTTTGAGAAGCCATAAAAAGGGGGCACCACAATAAAAGCACCGAAACAATCGCACAATTGTGCCCCGCTTTTTCCCATAGCCCACGGCCCAGCTCTATGGTTTGAATTTCCATGGGCACTGTTTTAGTGTGTCGGTTGTGCAGTTGGTCGATTGTTTCTCCCCGTTCGATTTGGTTCGATTTTTGCCGTCAGAGAATTTTCTTATATTTTTTTTTCGAGCCGATTATTTACAACTTTGCCGACAAACTCCCTGGTGGCTGTCGAAACGGCGGTCCCTCGGGGGCGTTTGGTAGCAAACCTCAAATTCCCTCGCCAATGGGACAGTCATTCGGGCGTGCTGGAAATGCGTTGACAGCACCGTCAAAAGGACGATCCCTGGTGCCATGGTCGCACAAAAAAGGGCTGAAAAAGCAACTTTCCACTCTCACTCTCTCTCCCTCTTTCCACAGAATCCAGCTACTAGGCTTTATTTTCGGGCCAGGGACACGCCTTTCCATCCCGAAACTTTACGCTTACCAGGGTGTCGCGTCGCATGTTCAATCCTTTCCCAAACCGCTCGCATCGCGTGGTAAAAGCGGGGCGGTAAAGAAAAAAATAAATAAACGCGGCGCCTTCAAGAGGGCCCCGACACTACCGATTCTGCTGGCGGCGAAACGGGAATTGGCTGTCGTAGTTTGTTACCGGAAAAGCGGATTTATGTTTTTCGGTGTCGTTGTCGTCGTAGTCGTCGCCGCCGGATGCTGCCACCGGAAAGTACAGATGTTTAGCGTATTTTCGGCTGCTGCCTTAACGTGCCGCGAAGAGCGATTGAATGCCCGACGCAGCGGGTTGGTGCGCGAACAGCCGAGGCAGTGGCACAGGTGGTTGGCTGGATCGATGACAGGATGAACCGCTGATGCTGCTGTCTGTCACACCATTTGTGGCCAATGTGGAGCATGTGTTGTTGTTATGTGGGGAGAGTTACACACGATAAGATATACAATTAAATGGCACAAAGTGACATCTGATTAGTGGACCGATTGGTGTACCTTCTGTTGTCCTTTTTTTTCTCATTGGAATGTGTTTTTGTTCTTGTATTTTATCCAAGTTGGCCATGGGAAATCCGCTTCGTAGCATAACTTAAGGCGTTTTGTTATTTTCAACTGATGCTAGTGCAATTCTCTGTAACAACTTCTTCCCTTTTCGATACGCTAATTCAAGTGTAAATAAATAAAATTAATCTCCTGATGAAAAGCTATCATCCTACCACGTTCGTGGTAACGACTTTGTCAGAATGCCGTCAAAGAAATTCAAACAAACTTTTTTCTGCAAACCTTTGTTCCCAGCTACCTGCACGAAAGCTCCCGCAAACGATTCGATCTTAACTCGACGCGATCGTCCATTGTGCACAATTATTCAAGCATAAATTGCAAAAGAAGCATCGGAATTTCGCAAACGCTTAATCCTCTCCATCCAACCACCAGCAGCTGATGGGGGAGATCTTCGCGTGCACATCATCCCGGGAAAAAGGATTCGCTTCGCTCCGTTACCACACACTTCTCCGACCGGCAAGCCAATTCGCGAAGACACGGAGACGCGCCTGCGTTTGAATGTTCTTAATTCCGCAAGAATTATTTCGCTCGCGTTTCGTTAACATCAAAAATTAATTTTGATCGCACGGTTTAATGTTTTGCTTTAAGTGGTTGCCGTTGTCCGGTCGGCGACGTTAAGTTAAGCCGCGCGTTCCAGCAAATCAACATCAGCGCGGACGTCGGCAGATCCGACGCAGAACCCGTAAAGCAAAAGCGACACATTCAACAAGACAGCGAACGTAACCGAAAAAAAGAAACACAGACACATCGTTTAGCATGGCCAAGCTTTGCTCGGGTTTTATGTGCATTTTAATGTTTTTGGTGTGCATTTTCATTTGGAGGTGGCTTCAAGCTCTCCCCCTCTCGAGGTCCCTGGGGGATGGACAACGAAATAGCGTCACGAAATGTAGCAACAACAGCCCCCAAAAAACACAATAACAAAAAAAACTTCCAGTTCATGTCTTCGCCCGGGAGGATCTTTCAGCGTTGATGCAGAAAACAGAAACGGAACGGAGAAAATCAAATCCCACTGCAGTGCCGTGCTTATCTTTTGGATTTCGATGGATTACGCTTTGCCTTTTTTTTTGTTTTCCGCACTTCACTCTCCTCCTCCCAACTACCGGGAACCGGGGGATGGCCACACCGCTCTTTAGCATAAAGCAGTTCCGTGTCGGGGCACACACACCATGGGACATCAGAAGTGTGCACGGCACACCGTGATGGATGGTGCGATGGTTCACGATAGAGGCGAGGCGAGATAAAACGAGCATGCGGACAAAAAACAAAAACAGACCAACCAAACCACAAGTCAACGGCGGTCCAAAAGCGCTCGTACGACCGATACGATTATCGCCTCGAATCGTGCCGAGAGATCAAGAGTTTTGTTAATGGTAATGGATTTAACAGCCCACGTGCGTCTGCGTGCGGGTTATTGGTTAATTGCCCACGGGAGGAATCGTTTCAAGTTTTTTTGCAAAATCGCGCGCGCGCTCGCTCGGTCACGGCCTCGGAATGCGCCCGGTTCACACGTCAACTCACCGGCCACTTACGGGTGTGAATGAAGCAATTTTAATGCTCTCCGGGTGATGGCGGCGGTAGTGGGGCTTAAAAAGTACCGCTAAAATGCATTCGATGTACGCCCGGCACCGAAATTCTTCCACGCAAAGTGAAGCGACTGCATGCGAAACAAACACACACTAAAAAGACGTCCGTCCAACGCCCTCTTTGGGATGCAAAAAAGTAGCCATCTTGCCATTCCGCCGTACTCACCGCAAGACCTCGTTAAAATGGACATCCAAGGGAGGAAATGAGCACATACAAAAAAAAAACGGCAACCAAAACCGCATCCATCTTTGCCAACCGACCGACCGCAGGGGGCGCTCGCGTCCAAGGTCATGCCAGACGTAATGGTTCGCAACGCCTCATTACAGACCAATATTTGTTCTCCACTGTGAACGATTCGTTTCGAAAGGTTTTCAAAACCGCGCAAGAGGTGAGAAGAAACAAAAAGGAAAGAATCCTTCACCCAAAAGCAACCACCAGTCGCTTTTTGTGTGCGTCCGAATGGTCGAAGAATCCCGGGTGTTCTGAAGATCTCCCGCGTAGGCAATAAAAACATTCTGCTTGGGACCAGGGCAGAACTCCTCACATTCATATTGGGTTTTTATGATGCTGTTGCCGCGTTCAGAACGAAGTTCCGATCTTCTACGCACAGATCCCGAGCGCTTGGGGTCTATCGATCACTGCTTCCACTGCTGACGGATCATTTAAGGTGCCAAGGTTACGTTCGGAACGGTTGGTAGTTACCAGCCTGGAGATCGCCTGCCGAGACACCGAGGAAAGAAGCTGGTGGCCAAAGTACAAGGACAATCCTCCCAAGAATATCTCGCCTTCCACGTTTGGCTAGTACATGCGCACCACGCGGAAGCGCATCACACCTCGGAAACCCTGCGGAGGTGTTAGACGCAAACCTCCGGCGGAACCGAAACGCATTGCGCGTTGGCATTCGGAAGGATTCGTTCCACAATGTTGGGGGATTGGAGTTGCGGCGAGATTTATGACACCCATCGTTACGCCGTAGAACATGCTAATTGGGACACATGCAGTGCGAAACAGAGGTGAGAGGCAAACCTCAGAACCGCTGCGGTAACCTAGCCCTGTGTAGCAAGTCTTCAAGGACTTAAAGATTTCGCAGCTTCCCCTTACCATTCTGCTACCAATTCTTTACCTTAATCCACACCCATTTCTTGCTAGATCCATTCGCGCCTCCCACGTCGGATGGGGGAGGAGGGATTTGAACGCTCCCAGTTTTATAGTTCTCCATAAAATGGCAATTTCTTACCCACTAATAAATGCACATTAGTCGCGTTAAACTGCTCATTACGCCTCGGCAACATCGGCTGCCTCGGCGTGCGTCGGATATTCAATCGTCACTACCGGGGCTGACTGCGGGATTCTGTTTTTATTGAATTTGTGCTAAAAATCATCGTTCCACGCTCACGACTGCGTGCATCGGTTCGTGTCACTTAGCCGATTTAACGATCGATCTTTACGACCGGTACGAATGCGAATGCGTACACTGAAGATGGATGGTTCGGTGATGGAGCACATCGCGTGGAGAATGGCGTCAGCTTCTTGAAGACGTTCTCATGCAACAATCGCAACAAATCTATCCATTTCCTTGCCCATCAATCGTTCCCTGCAGAAACTGACCGTAAATCTGTGCGCTGGACAGACATTTCAAAGACTTGGACGCGGAGCGCGAATGTCCTATATGACAAAAAAAACCCTTTCCACAAAGTAATGTCGTAAAAATATCAAACCATCTTCACACATTCACGGAAAACAATGAAACTGAAACGGTTTCCGCTGAGTAATATCGATTCAACAAACACACACCAAAAAAAAAGAGCAGCTTGAAACAATTGCATAAAGCTATTCAGCCGGCCTCAATTGCAGTACAGTACCGCTGGTCAAGGTTCTGCAGGGTTGAAATGCGCCATAAAAAACGGTTTTATTGCATTGCACGGTTCGGTGAGGGGACTTTCTTCTGCTTTCCTTTCAGCCTGCCTGCCTGCCTGCTCGTCCTTGTATTATGTCCTTTAAAATGTGTGCAATTGTAGGTGCAATTGGTTGGAGCGTTCCCGGGGGTGGTGGTAAGGCTGAAGAATAGTTGTTTTATAGCACCCATAAAAGCAATAAGCCAACATCTATCCAAGGGATGAATCATTGACGGGGATAATACCACTGCACAACGGAAACCAGCAAAAGGATGTATGCAGAGCCGATGATCGGTACATTCACGTCGTAAAGTTACACATTGGCTACCTTTTACTGATGCTATTAGCAGTTCCATTCTTGCATAGGAACATATCCGTGTTTCATTGCCACTGCTAAATCCTTCCTCCTAATGTCTGTTCATTATTTATTTTATTGTACGGGAAGAATGGAAAACGCATGAGTAAGAGATTTTATTGGAAGCTTATTTCGTCTGTTGTTTTACCACTTTTGTATGGTATTGTTTCATTCACTCGAAAGCAATAATACGCTGAGTTATTGCCCTATCACTGTTATGCAAGGTGTTACAGCTTTACAATGATGGAAAATGGTCTGCATTGTGTGACATAAACTGTAACAATAATAAAATTTAAATATGTAAAATAAAGTCCAAAACAAGAAACAGGCTGACCCCTTTTGTGCTCTTTCTTACATCATAAATTGCCAACTGTTCTGTTAACTTCGCTTCCCGATCGACGCCTCCCGCAAAAGAGATTGTGGGAAGCGCTTAAATTCAGCTTCGGCATCTTATTAAAGTGATGTATTTGCTTAACACCATTCCCGCCGTTTGCAAGAAGCAGCCTCGTAAATTCAATTTCTTTTCCCCAATTAGCTACAGCTATTTAGCACGAAACCCCCCTCCTCCATGACCTGTCAGCACATCCGCTCCCGAACGATGTATGATCGCATCATACTTCGCAACTGGCGAAAAATGCGATTCCTTCACCGTCCAGGAAACGCAAATTGAAACATTATTCTGTAAAAATAATCTTCCCCGGCGGTCCGGCAATGGCGGTGCCGTCCCTGAGAAACGGCAACCTGTCAGAGGCGAATACCCACGTCTGTACTTCGGCACACTCACATGAGCTTATATCCTTTAACGGCGCGAAAGGGCAAAAATAACAAAACCCCATGATGGCATGTGAAATAAAGTGAATCTTTCATCACATCCCTCGCACTCGGCTCGGGCTTCAAACATTCAAACGGATTGTGCCACGGTCATCGACTTTGACTTTTAACGTTCTTTGACGCGCCCTCGGAAAGATGCTTCATCCCCTTTTGCTCCGTTCGGTGGTCCGCTCCTAAGCTCATCTCGCACTGCAAAATACGGAGTGCAGCAAAAGAGGATCCATCCCACAGCTGACATGGAAAGCTGGGAATGGAAAATGGACCAACAAAAAAAAACAAAACGAGCAACAGCAAAGGCTGCATGAAACTAATCGAAAAACACTCGCAGAACGAAGCGAAATCTCCCTATTTAAATTGTCAAAATCAAACAGATTACGTCCCCGTCCCCCGGGCCATCCTCGTGCAGCGATGGCGGTACCCATGCCCTTGAGCTTTCATCCGTTACGATGTGTGCAAGTAGCAGAACAAAAAAAAAAAACAAAAAGAAATAATGCTAAACCCAAACCGAAAAGCAAGACTTCACACCGGCATCCGTTTAACGAGGATGTGAATCCTAGCCCGGGCGCAAATGTTCCAGCGGCGACTCCGCAACGACTTATCCCATTTGCGTAGGTTCAGGGCCATCATCATCTTCGCTGGAAACCGTTCCTTGCCAGGTAGTTACTTTGCAATCGGTGGCTAACTTCACCGGAAAGTGCGGGAGAAGAGTGTGTGTGTGTGTGGATATTGCAAAAAATAAGAAAAACAGTGCAAAAAATCTCACAAGATAGAAGGAAAGATCAACAGAAACGGAACGGAATGGAATCATCGTACCAGCGCGAACTCCGAAAGTAAAACCGAAAAAAAAGCGTAAGTATGTAGGCATCTTGCAGGGATTAAATTAATCTCGCAAGATATTTCAATTCCGTACGCTTTCAGCCGTTTGCTTAAGATGTAGGTTTTAGTTGTCACGCCTGGTAGGCCGACACCCTTCGGTGGAAGGCGACCGGTGATGGTCGACGGCGGCTACTCATCAACCTGCCCGGACCGGTGGATGTGTGTGTGTGTGTGTGTGTGTTTGTGTGTGTGTATGTGTGTGTGTGTGGCGAGCGGCGTGTCAGATAAGCTGCATACGATGATGGCACGGCAGAGGGAGCCCTATCGGTGGCGACTGTCATGCACGCGGGTGCCGAAACCTGTGCACCAAGGCTCCAGGCAGGCGACATGGAGATAATTGCATTTTCTGTATATGACATTTAAATTAGGTCTTAGAGGGTTCTTCCAAGTGCTGGTCTGTTTCTTCTCGAACCATTTTGACATGGCTATGGATATGGGAATTTCGGAGGACTCCCCGTAAACAGCAGGTCTTTGGCATTTATCGTCCTGTCGATTCGAAAACGTGTGCATTCTCGTTTGTATCGAGCTTCCGTTTTTTGGGAAATAAGATCTGGTGGCACCAGAAGGACGTGTTTAAGGGGGTTCCGTATCGTATCGGAGGTAGGATTTAATATCTTCTTCTTAAGTCCGAGCGAACAGGTTCAGCAGATAAGACAAAGCCGGCTCATTGGAGTGTGGATTTTCGGAAGGATGTTTTATGCAGAAGGGAATTACATTGGAGAATATCTACCGGTGGAAAGATAATGCCAGTTTTGCATGTTGGAATTAGTTGATGTTAAATCAATAAAGGACACAATATGCAATTGATTAAGAAGATTTTTATTTTTCTGTTTGAGTATACCGTACAAAGTATAAAGTTTTTAGTTAGAAAATAGACTTAATAGACAATAAATGAAGTAGAACAGTACGAACAACTGTAAATGAACGAACACTCTTCAAGGACTTTTGATGCATTTCTCTAAGAACTCGGAGGGATGCCATACATCAATTAACGCTCACTACTTATGACAAATATTTCACTTAAACTACAAGATAGCATTAAAACAAAAGCAAAGCATAATTTCCTGTATTTCCTTAATATCTCACAACGATCAGCATTATTCATACTCCTTCTCTATATTTCCTTAATATCTCACAACGATTAGCATTATTCATACTCCTTCTCAATAAAAAATAAAAGTCCTAACGTCACCCAACGAAATAGAAATGAAAGATGAAACAACTTTCATCGAACCGATCAAGCGCGGTACGAATTTATTGTACAAGTCGTCTCGATGTGAGAAAATCTCGTTTGTTACCGGTGTGTGATGGGACATAATTTCTAAATTGGACCATAAATTATTTGCCCTGTCGAGGTTTATCTGCCTAACCTATGATTTCTTATGAGCATGTTGCAATCCAAAACTCCATCAAAGCCCCGTCAATAAAAGCTTGATCTTATCTAAATTGCGGTAACCTCTGCGTGTTAAACAAGTATGAATTATTTTTTTATCTCCCCCTCCCCCCCCACCCCCCCCCCCCCCCCGTCCTTCCTACGATGTCCTTCCTACGAACTACCAGCTACGATGTCGCGGAATTGCATTCCACGCTCTCTGCTGCTGCAGCAACATCCAAACTGCAAATCATTAATGTTCGCTATTTGATAAGACATCAATTAATATCCGCTTTATGGACTTGCTTTACGACGCCAGCCGTCGCGGACGTTTATTGGTTTCTAATTAAAAGAAAAACGGTGAAGAAAGAGAAAAAAATGAGACTCCAATGCATACGGAACGCGCTGCCAGCACTGCGGCGTGGTTGGTACTGCCGGGGGTATGTACCTGCGAAACTTTATCCATAAACCTAAATCAAGGGACCTCTCCTTAACCCGGTGACGTGTCGATCGGATCGCGATTGAATTTACGGCTCCGTAACAGCTGCTGCCCCGGCCAACTACAGGGGAAGGTTTGTAACACCGTGCGGGTTGTTAACACGGGCGGATTACATTCCGGCACGGAGACGTTGGTCTCTGTTGGGCGCTAGCCTGACCTCGCCGGTGATCGTACCAGTGTTTCGACGCCGCGCCGAATGCAGGTACGGCGTACAGTCATCACCGGGCGGCATGACGAACATTGCGCTTGCGCGTCGTAATAAAACTGGTAAAACGGCTTTAAAACTAACATAAATCAATCACGCTGCCACGCTGTGTGAGCTGTGTGCGCACTACTATTGGGGGTTTGAGTGCATCTCGCACACGGCTTTCAGGTGGGTGGGAAATTGCATTTTGTATCGAAAAACTGCAGCCAGCAGAGCCAGCAGCTTCCCAGATTCCCCTTCAGTTTTGTACGTGAACAAAAACTTCTTTGTCAGTGAAAGGCTCCAATGAGTAAGTTCACAGATTGATTTAGAAGAAGAAAAAAAAACATACGCAAGATACATTATTAAAGTCATTCATGTCATCTCACGTCCCCATCTTCGTGCATCTTCAATACGCCGCTAATCAATTCTGAGCCTTTATTGGGAGAAATACAATTTGTCCCAGCTACTACACAGCTGTGTGTGTCCCATGTTGTGATGCTGGTCGGTGTTCTCCCCTGGCCGGTCTGCTCGTTACAAAAGCTAGCGGGTGGTACGCCGTAACTCCAAAACGCCCGTACAATCGCAACCGTTTGGCCCGGGTTTTTTGCAATACGCCGTGTGAGTCTATGTGTGTGTTTGTAACTCTTTCCCTGCTTCTTGTTCGTGTCGCCTCTGCCAACTCTCGTACTCTAAACGATGACTGCAATTTGCCGTAAATGCCCATAAGATTAAGCCCCACGCCATCGCGCGAAGGTGAGTCAGTTACGGCCGTCAGTTGGCGGCTGGGACACAAGATCGAGCCCTCGGGCACATGGCACTGGGGCACGCTCGAAGGTGGAAGGTAATGGAGCGATTCGAGGTAAGATACTGAATCAGTTACCGCCGCCCGTGCCATCCACTGCCCCGCCAACGCCACCGATAAGAAGATGGATGTGAAAAATAATAAATAGTGAAGATAATATTGCTTACATCATAGAAGGAGCGTTTGAAGGACATCACGATGAGTATCTCGTAGCAAACACAAAAAAGCAAACAGCGTACCTACTTAGCCAATTGAGCCAAGGAAGCGATTGGAAGACGCGACACGAATCACACGCGTGCAGTCGCGGTTTGTTGCAGTTGCAGCTCTCCATTGTGTGTGGCAGCAGCAGCAGCAGCAGCATCACGCCGTAGGAGAAACGCTCATACCGCGATCCAATGGTGGTCCATTTGGCCTCATTTGCCATTCATGAGAGGAGACCGATGTGATCGATTAAATGCTGATTGCCTGATGGCAAGGCATACCTGTAATTACAGCCCCTGCTCCTGCCTTATTCATGGCGCCCGCAATCGACGGTGGTCAGTTGAATGGGAGACGAACGGGGTGCTTGAAGACTGCATTTCTCTCTTCGGACGCTCGTCCACGGCCTAACGATCGGATCGGGCTCGGATACTAATTATACGTCCGCTGGTAAATGATTCATTCGGCTCGCTAACGTTAATTAAATTGAAGGGATTATCATTGCAATGCGGCGTTTGACCGCTTTGGTGCGAGATGGCAGCATAAGGGCCGAGCGGGAGGAAAAGGTCGCACGGGTCAATCGGCATTCGAAGACGGTCGCTAACGTGTGTAAATATTTTAAAACGAGCCAACGCGAGGTTGCGGGCAAGACGGCCTGTGGGTTAAATTACAGCCATTTGGCAACACGCGCTATTGGAGGTTGCAATGTGGGCTGGATTTAAAAATTCATAGCATAATTACAACGAAACGACAACAGCAAACGGACAGCGGCAGTTTCAGTTAGTAAAGAAAGGTGTTGAAAACATCAGTTGGATTCAAAATCAAACATCCTTGTGGAGCCGATTCCAGACAACTTGAAGAAAATATTGATAGAATCCAATATTGAATGTAAAATCCATTTTTTTTTTTAATTTAATGTAAACATTCATTTCATTAAATTACATTCAAGAAAATCTCTATAAAACTCAGAAAGTGTAACTTTCTCTCAAATCAATAACTTGCAAAACTCCCGCTTGGCGTAATTTCTTCAATTTCCTCAAAAAGAACTCTCCATGCCAGGTTGAGGATGAGTTTTGAGTTACATTGTTATGGTAAACATTCAGCCCAGCTATCAGTAACGCATTTTTGAGCAGTAGTTATCGCATTACCACTAACGATACCGGGACTGGAAGGTACTGGGAAAACGTTCTAATACATTGCACAAATTCATGACAAAGAACGAATGGTTCACGGAAGAGTTTCCATAGGCAACTTGGAGTTGCATATCTACAGTACCAGCAGAGAGCATCGAACGGTGGCATTGGTAGTTGGTACCAGCACCAGCCGCCCATCACGGCAGCCACCAAATCGATCGCTATCAAATGTCTGCTCGATCGTTTCTGGCATCGCCCACCGTCTGGCGTGTCGACCAAATTGATGTTAAAATCAACCAAAAGCGTACCCACCGTGAGGGAAATGTGTAAACTACATTGTAGGGCAACCATTTAGAATGCTGCATCAAACATTAGAAGCGTTCGGAAACGGAAATGGTTGAAATTGAGATTGAGTTAATGTAAAATAGAATCCTGTAGTGTTACATACCGAACAAAAAAAAATCAAGTATTAGGCAAACCTTCATAACAACAAAGATATTTTTATTTATTTAAAATTATATTCAATTCCTATTTTGTCCATTACATCTCCAATAGTGCCGCGAATTGGTGAATCGGCGGTCCGGCCCCGAATTGCCGCCCACCGAACTAAACAAACAACAATGAAGTGCACCGAAAGGGATCGCCTTCGCAGTGTCTGTGGCCGTAATAAAACCACTTACCGATCGTAGCTCACGCTGCACGCTCTTATCGCGAATCATAATTCCTGTTTTCGCTCTCCCTTCGCCTTCCCCTTGTCCTCAAGAATCATGTCTCTTGCATCGTTGTTCTGTACCGTGCACGGTGCGCCCCGAAAAAGCGCTAGAAAACGTAACAACATTTCGGTTGGCCCACGGGACCCACCAACCAACCGCTGACCGAAGCGTACCGTGGCAGAGGTTCCTTTTTCTTTGGCTTGAAAGAGTTTTTCAACGCCGGTACGGCCAGCAATCCACGTACGTGCCCTGTCCGCTCGGTGCGCTCCGGCATCATTATTTACCCGGTTGCGTTACCGCGAACGAGCGTCGCAACTGCCGCCACCGCCGAACCGAACCTGGCTGGAATTATATAAAGTATAATAATTTATTGATTAAATTGTTTATAATTTCGCTTTTTATGAAGATATTAAACCGATAAGAGCGCTCCTTCCCGAGCGGAGGCAGCAAGCAGTAGGAAGAGGCAAAGGGTACGTCGTTCTTCCCATTTTCTTCTCAGTTTTTGTTCCTAACCATGTTCTTGCGAGGCGTAGCGTTCCTTGCCGCGCAAAAATCGTGTCCGATGCACATGCACAAGATGCACTGTGTGCTTCTGCACCCTTGCACTGTGTAGAGTGTATTATCTTTTCGCCGTTTTTTTTTCTATTTGGTTCTTGCGCAAGTTAGTTCCCTCTTTCCCTTGTTCGGTGGGCCATCACGACTCGTTTCGTGCTGTTCAAATAATAAACTTTTGGTAGATCGATTTTCGTCGTCGTGTTTTAAGTTCCTCTCTCCCTCTGTGTCACCTACCCCTTTCTCTTCGCTCTTTGCACTGTGGTTCCTCTCTCCCTCTGTGTCACCTACCCCTTTCTCTTCGCTCTTTGCACTGTGTGGCAACAATGGATGCGTTTCGCCGGAATGAAGTGCATCGGATCGGATCGCCCTCATCGCCCGGATCGCCCTCAAACGAGCCCGTTGTGACCCGAAGCGATCTCGCGCGCGCATTGTTCTGAGGATGCTTAAGAAGCGCATGGTGGAGAAAACGAATTAAAAAAAAAATGAGCACACACACACCAACAAGATTAATACTATCTTAATTGCAAACAAAATTCAACATACAAAACGCTACTCCTAAAAAACAACAACAACATCGAAATCGCGATCACGTTGGCTCAGTTTTTAAACTGCGTGTGCATTGTTGGCTCTTCCTAAAGTCCAGAGGTCTTGCAGATAGAGGATCATACTTTTTGGATAAAAGAACATTTTTTATTCCTTCTTTTTAATCGCGAGCTTGGAGAGGAAGAAGGAACCATTGAGCTGTGTGGCTTTTTTCTTTTTATTTATATTTGTGGAATGCGTTTATGGGTCAGTACTTGTTTTTACCTCGTTCCTGAACAAATGCAGTTGATTGCTGGATGGATCTTATTGTTTGGTGAAAAGATTTTATTACCAAGAGCAACCTTGTTGATGTTGTGGAATTAAGCAAAGACAAAAAAAAGAAAGTGAGAGGGAGAGAGAGATTATAATGCCCCAGAAAAGATGCAATCTAAATTACCAAAAGAAATGGAAACAAAATAAAAACACACACACAAAATAAACGTTTCTATATATCATCGTATCTGATCAGTTCGGAAATGCGTTTCTGGTTTGGAAGATAAAGTGGGCTGTTTTTGTTTGCTCAATCAGATGGAACAGATAGTAGTGAACGATCGGTTGTGTGTGTGTGTGTTTTTTTTTTTTGAGAGACATTCGAGCATAACATGTTCGAGTTATTGATGAAACCAGTGAATTGGATCATATTGGGAGCAATAATTGGTTTTGTTATCGTTATTATAAATTAATATACCCGTTGCTTGAGAAGGCGATCAAGAGTGTGATCCAGTGTAAGAGAAAGCTCAAGGAACGAGAATTTAATGCATGCTCCTTTGCAGAAGTTCAAATAGATGTCTTCTTTTGGAGTTTCACGGATCAACTTTGGATCAATATTGGGGCCCTTCACGATTCTAGGCAGCTTTTTGTATGGAGTTTGACAGTTGGAGGCTGAAATCATGTAAACACTCCATACAAAAGCACACACAAAACTAGCCTGCAATTTTCAGTCTAGATTATTCTAGCCTCTAAAGTTAGAATTAGATTCGAGTACCTGCTCGAAAACACGGTGGTGTTTACATTTATCCCAAGGTGCATTAAAGAGATCACGTAGTGGAATCTAGAATCAAAGTGTATGTAGTCCAGATGGTCTCATAGTATGTTTTTTAAAATCAAATTTGAATATCACTTTTTGACAGGATGGGTGAAAACTTTAGTTCAAACAAGCTTGCTCGAGGCTTGACGAATACTCAAAACACTCTTAAAATTTTTATTCAGAAGCAGAAACGATAAAAATCAGCCTTCTAAATGCATACACCTTGGGATAAGCCCACCTGTATATTATACCCACTTAGATAGCTGCTCGAAAACTGCTATACAATGCAAACAGCTGACAGGCTGAAATTTCAGCCTACCAACTTAAAACGGAAAAGGCCCCATTAGCAGTATTTGAAAGAGAATCAGTAGAATATTCAATAGACAATCAGATCAGCATTGAGTTTCTTGGGAGAGATTCTTGAACTTTTACATCTCTTGCCATTAGTTGCAGCATTGCATGAGAATGAATTTTGTGTATTCTATAAACCCACTTTAGTCATTAAATGTATCCATCATCACCATGTATACCGATCGGAGTAGCCAAAGTCATTAGTACATTAGTAGTAGCCAAAGACATTAGTTAATAAAAATTCTAATTAATTTTATAAAGCATTCTTGCTTCAAAAGCTTCAGAATCGCTAAAATGCTTAAATGCTCAAACGGTTTGTTTAATATAATAATTTTACCTTTCCTTTCCATGTGATCGAGAAGGTCATTCTATTGCACAAACTTAAATTACCGATCTGATAACAGCAATCAGCGACCTACTTTAAAGCAACCTTTAAAAAGTAAATGCATTCTGTAGTCACGTTAACAAAAAGCAAGGTGCACAGTATCTCCATATTTGCCTAAAGTCGCATGCATTCCTCCAGTAAGCTAACAGCCAGACAAGCGGTTGCGTGCTGCTATGCACCGTCCATTCACTGCCCTGCACCGAACCCTACGCTTCACAGCTCCCGTGAAGTAACTCACGATTTCCATCGCTCAATGTATCATTCCAGCCAGTTACCAGCATCGCAGGTACAAAGGGAAAAAAGCCGAAATCAATAAACATAGGTAGGTGGAAGATTTTCGGAAATTAAATAGTGCTGCTGCTGCCAGCCAAAATACGGCTCGTTCAGCCTTCACGCATCGGTACAACAGCCTGCCTGCATAGTGCTTTGCTTTGCAGCCCTTCAGGCTCACCATTTGCCGGCACCACCCGCGCGATACCTTTTGATGCCAATTGGAAGGGTGAAATTGATTTGCCTCCGCTCCACGGCATCGATGCTGGCGGCATTCTGGTGAAAATATTCCCACCTCTATGACACTCAAACACTCTGCGTGTGTGTGTGTGCCCGAAAACTGCCAGAGCATTCCGCTTCGCTACGCCGGCGGTCGAAAAAGGGAAAAAGTTGCAAGTCAACAACACACATCGTCGATTACCGATGCACGGGATGGCTTCTGATGCCGCTGGTGCTTGATGGGCGATGATGATGATGCTGATGATGCTGATGATGAAGTGGGCTGATGGGTAGGTTCTTTCCTGACGTTCTCGAGTGCGCCACCACCGGGACCTCTTCTGGTGGTCTGGTGGTGATGGTGGTGGTCTCCCCTTTCATACCGAAGGAAACATATGCCGACCGTAAAATTCTATGGGAAATCGTTTAGCTACCGGTATTAGCGGTTAATTTAATTCCCATCTAATACCGACCGGGGTTTGGCTTGTAAGCGCAAAAGGTGTGTGCATGCTGCACGTGTATTTGTGTGCCGGGTGCAGTGGCAATTGAAGCGTGAACGGGAAGGGTAGACAATCCGATACGGCGGTGCATGTTTCGATGCTCGAGCAGATGACATGCTAATTCGGTGGAAACGCCAGAAGGCCAGAAGCTGAAAAGTGCGCCGCCGAAAACTTACCTTTCGCGTTAGTCAAACAAGTTCGAGGTGATGTTCGACGGTTCTGGGAGCTGGTAGCATTGTCTTGTAGCGCCTCGGGTGTGCATCTGCTGCGGCTGGAGATGGAACATTGGAAGTATAAGATTCTAACGAAAAGAGCTGCATTAAGAGACATGTTCAATCTCTTTTGATAAAAATCTCGTTTCAGTTGAAATACTGCCGGGAAAGAAGAGTTTGTCTGGTAGTAGAAATGTTTGGAATATTTAAAAGATTTGTAATAGCATTATATATTGGTGCTTGAAGAAAGAATCGAACTACATTTCTCAGATTAACTAAAAAAACATATCGTTGTATACACCAGTAAGAATTTGATGTTAGGCCACTATTACCACCAAAATACTTTTTATTATTTTTGCAATAAAGATAAAGCTCCTGTGGAGATTAATTAAAGAGAAACATCACTCCAGCTCGATCTTATAACAATTCAATGAAATAAATTTAAAGAAAAACAGCCGCATCAACTTCCATCATCTAACGGCCATTGCTTTAATTGTTCTCTTTGGTTTCGAAGAACACTGTAGTAATCAGTTAGATTAAATTATAGGACGAAATTCCTCAAAGTTGTAGACGCATTACATGGATGCCCTGCTTCGTTGTATTGAATTACTGAATTATTAAATTTAATTGATTACCATGTAATTCTGTAGGTCCCTTCGATGTTCTCCTTAGAACATCAATTCAAATCAATTTGAAACTGTATTCTATGTTTAATTTCAAATAATAATTGATTTGGCCTTAAGGCATTGAAGATATTACGATTTTACAACTCCCTTCAATGTAGTAAAAACCTTCTGAATTCCAAAAAAACCCCAACTCCAAACTTTGTTTGAAATTGGTTCTCTGTCTCACTTCAATGTAAGGTAGATCAAAACTGGTTCAACGCTTCTTTCCCGTAGCCTAAAGTAATATTCCTTACCTGCATCTGCATAAACAACGCTCCTTGAGCATAATAACGGTAACGGCTTTCGGTTGCATTACTGTTTGGGTATGTTTGATTTGACCTTTGCCTGTTTGTGGGTATCCTTTTGCTCTTACATCTTCAGGGATATCTTTGAAGGGAATGTTATTTTTGAATTAAAAATCAATTTCACCCAAGAGTTTGTATGAGCAATTAAAGTGTAGTGGTAGAGGCTTGCTGCAAAACAGAAAAAGATCTGTTTTCTTTCAATAACCGTATTCTTAGGGCACGATTCTAATTATATCCATTCAGTTGAAGTTTACTGTCACCAGTCTTCTTAATTACAGAGCATATTGAAACACAACAAATGGGATATTTCGAAAACATTACAGAATGTAATATTTGCTCGTCAAGGTACGTTGTACACTGACTGGCAGCAATTTAAGTCACATAAATCTTACCAGCAGATGAAAAGCTCTTTCACGGTAACGATAAACGATCGGGAAGAAAGGAAGACACAATGCACTTAAAGCTTTTATTTATTTGACTCATTTATCGCCATAATACGCTCATGCGCCTCATCGCGCGAACGATGGCTAGATGATCTGTTTCAGTTCATTTTTTTGCGCCCAAACAAGCCCTCTTCCCATCAACTCGAGTTCTCTCTCTAGCTCTTCCTCTCATTCTGTTCCTTCGGTTCATGTGATCGGACACCAATCAATCATATTCTGCTGGACGAGTTATGTTCCCATAAAAAAAAAGTTGATTACAAAAACCAATAACTCAAGCGATACGCTAGCGATCGGTCCGAAGGGATTTGCTCGGTCACGCTCAGATCAGATCGCCCTCTGCCGGCGTCGTTGTTTTTCCCCCCCTCCGCGTTTAAACGGGGCCACCTTCATGCTTTGCTCCACGCCATTCACTTGGGCATCGCTCAGGCAACAGCAGATAATTACAAAGTGTATCACATCTTCATCGGTTTGTTGAACGGCAACAAAGCTGCATGTTAAATGAACACACAAACGAAACGGACACCGTACCGAAACGGTTCTACCGGAGCATGGCATCGGGGTGAGCATGACCTGTACGAAATCGAACCATAACTTGACCGCTGTAGCATGGAAGCGGCTGGACCCGGTGGAACAAAAATAAAGATCTCAGCACACCGAAAGCCCTCCCGAGCGAGGTGCTGGCCGTGGCGCTCGGTTTTTGGACCGCGTTTCTGGATCGGAGCATCGGGCGCCCCAGCCCAGGCGGCAGTGATAATTGGTTCGTAACGGTCATCAGATATTTTTGATGTTTTAATTAACGGAAAAATCTTGCTCTCTCACACCGAAAAGCCTCGACCGAATTGATGCCCGGTCCGTCCGCACCGATTGCTGTTAGCTTTATGCTCGGGCAAAGTTCGAGCACGAGTAAGCTAGAACTTCCCTATTGACCAGGCGTACCAGACAAACATTCAGGCCGTGGCGAATGAGCCCCTTAGCCGTCCGGGCGAATGCCTAGGAATTTGATCAAACCGAGTCGGCGTTCGATTGGGGCGCGTTCGAGCGGTCGAGCGCCGTTTATGGCCATCGCTCATCGACAGACCAGGCCAAAAGCCGAACCCACTTAATCTTAATAATTAAGAGGAAACACACACAGTGTGCTTCCACCGTGGGCTGGATCTATTTCGAAGGCTCGAGTCACCACGGGCACAGACACACACAAACACACGGATTAAGGTTCTGTTTGGGTGGGGATTTGGGAAATTTTCATACAACGTGGCAGGATTTGTATGCTTTAGCAGGGTGAGA